>VUQS01071755.1:0-17922 GCA_015108495.1 Heterochromis multidens
GCCATCTGCAGATGGCAACTAAAGCTCTATCATGCAAAAAAGAAGCCATATTTGAACATGGTCCAGAAGCGCTGTCGTGTCCTGTGGGCCAAGAGTTATTTGAAATGGACTGTTCTTCTCCTCCAGGCTGAAGAGGAGGGTGACCTTCCAGCGTGTTAATAGCGTTCAGTTCAAAAGCCAGCATCTCTGATGGTATGGGGGTGCATAAGTGCATATGGTGTGTTTAGACGTCTATTTCGGGGAAGTCCTTGTGTATTTCAGCAGGATAATGCAAAACCACATACTGCAGCTATTACAACAGCATGGCTTCGTCAGAGAAGAGTCCAGGTGCTGAATTGGCCTGCCTGCAGTCCAGATCTTTCGTCAAAGACGACCACGAACTCTTCCACAGCTGGAAACCTATATCAGGCAAGAATGGGACCAAATTCCAACACCAAAACTCCAGAAACTCAGAACCTCAATGCCCAGACGTCTTCAGACTGTTTTGAAAAGAAGAGGAGATGCTACACCATGGTAAACATGCCCCTGTCCCAACTATTTTGAGACCTGTAGTGAGCATCAAATTTGAAATGAGCTCATTTTGTGCATAAAATTGTAAAATTTCTCAGTTTAAACATTTGTCATGTTATCTATGTTCTGTTGTGAATAAAATATTGGCTCATGTGATTTGGAAGTCCTTTGGTTTTCATTTTGTTCAAATTTAAAGAACGTCCCAACTTTTCTGGAATTGAAGAACGTGAATTAAAAGCTGTGCACATTTGTCTTCTTACCTGACTGGACAGCTCTTT
The DNA here is from genome assembly GCA_015108495.1 of Heterochromis multidens. Classification (NCBI taxonomy): domain Eukaryota; kingdom Metazoa; phylum Chordata; class Actinopteri; order Cichliformes; family Cichlidae; genus Heterochromis; species Heterochromis multidens. Next base: position 789 of record VUQS01071755.1, read on the forward strand.
GTGACTGGTCATGAAAACCAGTCAGAGCTGTTTCAATTGCTGCAAGTTGATCATTATTCAACAGATTTCGTTGTTCAGTAGTCACCATGGCTGCATTGTCAGGCCCAAGAGACTCCAGCTGAGCAACAGAGAGTACCTGGAGGGAAAACAGTCATACAACATTTAATAAAGTAAACATCCTGCATTCAAAATTTTATTGACATGTATGTAGCACACATGTACTTTAATGTACATGTTATTAGTGATGCATATATCCACTCTATGAGCACCATTGTTGTGTTTAGCCAACGTGCACTGATCTTATTGTGCCCGGCAAAAACTTTTACCTGCCATCACTATAAGTAATTAAGTCTTTAATAATCTGGTCTGAAATGCAGTAAGCTTAATAAAAGTAAAATATATTATTGCCTAATGAGTCTATCTGAGCTCCATTCAAATTTTTATCTTTATTAAATATTGGTTAAAAATATGAAATAACAGCCTTTGTATGTAGGCTTATTTCAGCACTGTCCAGCATTGAATGTATTTAGTTAAATCTGGTCTCTGCGTTTGGCTTCCAGCTTGAAAACAATGGAGAGAAATAAAAAGCTACTTACAGCAAAATTGTTTGGAGGGATGAGTGGGATACAAGTCTTCCTGACAAATGGGAAGACAGACGGGTCCAAAGAAGCCAACTCAGATGCATCCAGCCCAGCTTGGGGACACAGATTAAAACATTACAAAAAGGAAAAGCTAATTTATCTCCCAGCTGAAATTACAATGTAATTATATTTATATACAAATACTTAAAGGTAGGTACACTAGAACAAGTCAGGTTTTAACTGGAAACAAAGAAATAATTATACTGTAAGTAAATTTAAGTACTGCATGAGTAATTTTAAGTAGTGTGTAATTTCCTGGTGATTTAGCAGAAAACCAATATTTTACCATCTTACATTGTAAGTATGCTGTACTTTTCAGGGTGTTTTGGAGTGACTTAACCTTGTCTTTTTACATCTTTATTTTTTACATCGTTATTTAATATTCATTATGTTGTGTATGGTGGATTTTCTATTATTCAGTTGTTACAGTATAATTTGTGTCTCCTTTCCTGTAAAATACCTGGAAGTTAGGCAAGGTTAAGCCACTCCATGATACCGCCCGTCCCCCAAAGAGTACAGTGTACTTACAGTGTAAGATGGGGAAATATTGTTTGTTTTTCTGCTAAATTACCAGGAAATTACGCAGTACTTAAAATTACTTACAGCATAATTATTTGTTTGTCTCCTGTAAAAAACCTGACTTGTTACTCCCTTATTCTAATGTACCTAGCTTTAAGTATTTGTATATAAATATAATTCCATTGTAATTTCAAATAAAATACATTTAATTTACAGGGGAATTACACCCTTAGTGGCGGGCCGTATTACAGTGTTACCAAATATTGCTATAGGATGTTTTTATTCACAGATATTATCTTACCAACGATGTTGCCTAAGTCTACTACCCGTGGTTCTGTCCAGGTTCTGGGTTTCCCAAACGCAGTTACAGCTAGAGTTTTTAACTGCTGTAAAATCTCAAAGGAGCACTTAAAACCATCCATCAAGGCCACAGCGCTCCTGTGACAAACACAAACTTTCACACATGATGCAGTTGTGACTCCATCTCAGTGTGCACCTCTTTAAGTCAAAGTTACTGAATCTACTCTAATAAAAGGTTGCTTCATCCACCTGAAAAAAATCTTCAAAGAAAGGTCAATCTAGATTTGATACAAAATTGTTTTAGCATTAAGAATCATTTAAGATTATTGCCTTATAAATAAGAAAAAATCAAGGCTAGAAATAAAAAAAAGAATGTTGTAAAAAATGCATCTGTGGCTGAGGTTACAAATTCTTTTAGCTGCATATGACAGAATTTCACTTGAATTTTCACTTTTTTAAACTACAATAAGTACTTTTATTATTGTTTTAGAGGTGAGATGGAGTGTGGGGGTACGTGGTTCATTAGATTAACAGAACATTAAATAATTTGTGTAAATAAGAGCCTGGAAAAATGAATGACATAAGTAAAATGAGAAGTGAGATGTGCGGTGCACAAACTTGAAGGCATCAGTGCTGAGCTGCGTGATCTCGTTGGAGCTCAGGCCACAGATGAGCCGGTTCAGTGATACCATCTCTGCAGCTCCCAGCTGCTGTGCTGTCAGGTTGTTATATTTAGCAATCCTCCTCCACAACGACCCCATCTATTGGCACATAAGTCATGTCATGTGTGTAATCAATATAGTGGCAAGAATATGAAGATGTGTCTATACTTCACCTGTGATTGAGTCCAGCCACAGCCAGAAATTCCCTCCACAATGTCCAGAGGCAAGGGGAGCTTCTCCAGCTCAGAGTTGGAAAAGCCCTGATTGATACATTCCAGCTGGATGACCGCAGTCTCGGTCATCTGTGACACTGGGCCAAAGGCCTGAGGAAATACACAGAAACACTTATTTAAACAATTCATACAAAACAAGAGAAATGTGTATAAAATTTTCTAAGATTTCTATATAGACATGCAACTGCAACCTTAAAAAGTTTTTTTTTTTTCACTCACTTACACACTGCATTTTAATTTTGACACCACAAGAGTGTGGCGACAAATTCAATGCAACAGCAGTTTTACTTTGTTTGAATATTTTCACTGAAATTATTAGAAAAAAGGAGTAAGAGTCAAAGCGAGGAGAAGGAAATATAAACCCTCTGTTCCATTGGTCATCGTGGGGAACGTGAGGTCTCTGACTAATAACATGGACAAGCTGTGGGTACTGCTAAGACATCAGAAGGAGTATCGGGAGTGCAGTGTGTTATGCTTCATGGAGACATGGCTGCACCCGAACCACAGTGCCACGGTACCCGACTTTTTCACTCTTTGGGCTGACAGAGACACCAAGCTGGGCAGTAAGAAGAAAGGTGGAGGAATTGCATTGTTTGTTAATGAAAGGTGGTGCAATCCAGGACATGTTACCCTGAAGGAATGTCTCTGCTCACCTGACATTGAATTTCTAGCTGTGAGTATGAGCCCATATTATTTAGCACGGGAACTTTCCTCTGCTATATTGATTGGTGTTTACATAACATCATCAGCTGATGGGGCAGTGGAATGTGACATCATACATGTGACTGACCTACAGTGTAAACACCCAGAGGCCTTCATCACCATCACTGATGATTTTAATCATGTCAGCCTGGACTTCACTCTGCCAACTTTTCAGAAGTATGTGGACTGTAAAACTCTGGACTTTCTGTATCCAAACATGCAGGATGCATACAGAGCCACTGCCCTCCCCCCACCAGGTAGATCAGACCACAACTTGGTCCTGTTAACACTTCAATATCTTCCTGCAGTTCAAAGACTTCCTGCTGCCACCAAGTCTGTGAGGAGGTGGAGTCAGGAAGCCAGCTAGGCCTTGCAGAATTGCTTTGACACGACAGACTGGGACGTACTCTGTGATCCACATGGGAATGACATCAATAGACTGCATCACTGACTATATAAATTTCTGCGAGGATACCATCATCCCAAACAGGACTGTGCGCCGTTTTCCCAACAACAAGCCCTGGATCACCAGTGACCTGAAGGCCCTACTGAATGAAAAGAAGAGGGTCTTCAGGTCTCGAGTTGAGAAGGATACAGCGTGAACTGAAGGCAGGGCTGAGAAGGTGCGAAGATAAATACTGGTGCACATACAGCTGGAGCGACTACACCAAGGCAGGGCTGCAGGTCCTGATCGCATCAGTCCCAGAGTCATGAAGTCCTGTGCGGCCCAGCTGTTGAATGGCATCCTGCAGTATCTCTTCAACCCGAGTCTGCTGCAGGAAAAGGTACCAGTGCTATGGAAGACTGGAGGAGGACTGATTGTGAATGGAGAATGGAGGACCAACAGTGATGCTGTGTACAAGAAGGGGATGAACAGATTCTACATTCTGAGGAAGCTCAGATCCTGTGCAGCAAGATGGAGATCTTTGACCAGCCTGTTGCTCTATCTATTTAACCCCACTAACTGTATGTCTTTGGACCCAGAGAGAACCCACACAGACAGGGGGAGAACATGCAAACTCCACACAGAAAGGCCCCGGCCAGATGGTGGATTTGAACCCAAGACCTTCTTGCGGTGAGGCAACAGTGCTAACCACCACACTGCCAAGAAATAAAAAATTATATCATACTGAGAATTTAAAGCAGGAAAAGCCCTTTATGTTCCACCTTGATCTAGAACACAAGAATGTTTTATTACTTCGGTGATCTCACTGTCAATCTCCTAATCAAAGCCAACTGTTAAAATAAACCAGAAATGAAGGAGAAAGAAGGGTCTTTGTCTGGTGAATGAACAGAACCAAAATGACTGTCTCCACTGTACCTGAGTTGCTTTCTTTCTGAGCACAGCCAGTTGGTCTGCACTGTAGTCAGGGATTTCTCCAAGTATTTCTACAGTAGCCAGGAAAGTGCTGTTTGACATCATATCCAGTTCTGCTGCTGACCAGTACACGTTATCCATTCCCAGTTCTTCAATCAGCTTCTCCGTGGGTTCTCTTAGGATCTCTACAGGTATAAACAATTTAATGATAAGACTTTTTAAATACCACTTAAAATTTAAGACTAAACTTGCAATTGAGATACAGATCAAAAATAATGCCAGATTACCATGATCAGAGTTGCTGTTACTGTTAGAGAGACACAGTGACTACAGAAAACAGAAATGCAAAACAGATACAGCATGTCTCTTCCTCACCCCTCTTTTTACGTGTTGTATTTGATGTGGTGGTGGTGGTAACATCAAAGATTTTCTTTTTCAGGGCGTCTGAAGGATCAGAGAGGTGTGACTTCATGAAATGAAGAACATCCTTCATCCAAGGCTAACAGAGACACAGTGAGGGACAACATCAACAAAAATATGAACTGAAAATATATATCTATTTATAATCACAATCAGTTCTGAGTGACATTCATGAAAATGACAAAAGCAAACAGAAGATGAGCTACACATAAGGGACAAGGCAGACACACACTTTGTTGGGTAGAGCAGACGTGGCATCCTTATCAAAAAGAAGAAGGGGTCCCACTGAATTCACAGTGTCCTCAGTCCAATGAGAAGAATTCCTACAGGTGTTTAAAAAAATGCATCAGACTGTTAACTTTTTTATTTTGTGGACTGTATATAAAAGATGGCTGTAGCCACTGTGACACCACCCACTGCTTAGTGAAGTCCTGTGGTTAAGCCTTAAGCTGAAAAGTTTTTTTCCATCTGGATTCTTGGTGCTTTTAAAACGGGATGTGACGACTGAGGGGTGGAGCTGATGGAGGAACTGAGGTACAGTGATAGGCTAGAGACTTGTCAATCACACAAAGCATACGCAGCTTTATCCTCCTTTTTTACTCTAATGGGGACAATAATTTACAAAATTAACTTCATGTTGTATTCAGTAAGACTAATGATTAAGACCATAAAGTCATCAGGTTGGTTCACTGAAGTCATAGAGCAAAGAAGCTAAGGGCTGTTTTTCCCATAGACTTCAATACAACCGGAGTTCTTTTTACAACCAGACAAGTCCCCCTGCTGGCCATTAGAAATAATGCAGATTTAAGGTACTTCCATATAGACTTCACCGTTCAAACCTGGAAGCCTTGTCCATCTTTTATATACAGTCAACGGTCTTTCTTTGTATTAACTTCAATATCAATTGGGAGAATGTCCTACCCAAAGGTCTGGTAGACCAGCTTAATTATATCTGCCCTGTGGTGCTGAGGAATGTGTTGGCAGGAAGCCATCTCCTTGAAGGTGGAGTTGAGGACATCAGGGTTCATGAGACGCAATTGGGAAGGCTGCAGCTCACACACGAGGGGTCCAAGCATCGACACATGCCCACAGGTGAGTCTGGATAAATCTGTCCCCTACAAAAACACAGTAAACATCTCAAACAGCCGTTGAACATGTGGATCTATTTATCAGGTCATACTTAGAAATACTAGATGTATCCTTGTGCGTACATTGGTCAGGCAGAGCAGAGCTTTTTTGGTGAGTGCAGGACAGGACGGGGCACGAAGAGGCAAAGTGCTGATGTTGGCTTCTTCCATCTTGTCAAGGAAAACAGGACACACAGAACTAGGCAAATCCTCCACATCTGAAGGGCTGTGATAAAAGAAATGAGAAAACTGTTAGAGTTCAACACATACTTAAAAATATCTAAATAAATGTTAAAGTAGCAAATACACTGTTTGCTTACAGCAGGTGAAGAAGCAAAGATGAAGGAATCATATCCAGTTCCTGTTCAGTGATGGTTTTGAAATAGTCTGCTCTCTTTTTTAACAAAGTCGTGAAAAGTTTTTTGGCAGCACATCTTGCCTGGAAACATGTTTGTTATTAATAGGTATTCTCTATGGATTGCACACATTTTATTTAAAGACAACATGAGTATGTGTGAGTAAACACCTACCTGAACTTTGGAGAGCCACTCTGGATACTCTGTCAAGGCCTGAGCCATTTCCATGATACCACTGTCAGGAACTTCGTTAATCATCTTACAGGTCACGCCCTGAAGGGCTGAATGCATCTTCCTGTGTCAGCAAACAATGTTTCAAATGTTGGGGCAATATACACAGTAACAAGAACATGAGGATAACTTAAGCATCAAAGAAAATTGTATACCTGCATTAAGTGCTTTGGTAAAGCTCATATGCTAATGTTAAATCTCAGTGGCACATTTTAAGACCTTGAGGTCAAGATCACTGAGATTCGAACTTGTTCAAGATTTTTAATAGATACACTTATGGTATGAATTTGAAAATCCTAGCTGACATCTTTCCCGAGTTATTGTGTTCACAAGATTTTCAGAAAATTTGAACTCCGACCTTGAGGTCAAGGTCACTGAGATTTGAACTCGTCTGAGATTTTTAGTAGATGCACCTATGGGATCAATTTGAAAATCCTACGTCGCCTCGGTCTCGAGTTATCGTGTTCACAAACTTGTGTGTCCACGCTGCCCGCCCGGTGGGGTGACGACAACACCCCATCAGCCTTTTATGGCTGAGGGGTAAAAATGAAATGAATACAATGTTTTCTGTCACAGTTAAGTCACGTTACCATTTAAGTGGCATTCATTTATACAGAAATGATTGTGGGATTTGAAATCAAGTAATGAAGTCAAGTGCTTTAAGCAACTACAACTACAAACAACTACAAACAATGAATGAATTCCTCTGACACACTTGCATTTTTTTCTACTACAAGGGTATTCTTTTGTGCTAAAAGGAGTTTCAGGTATTTTGTCCACAACATGTTTATCTCACCTAAATTGAAGCTTTTTTAGGTCAGCCATCTTCTTTGCCAGGTATGCTGCCTAAGTAAAAACACACCACAAGTGGCACCACTTATTGAGTGATAAAAACATCAAGGAATCAGCCATATATTTTCTAGAGTAATGAATAATAACAATGAATGAAACTGGAAACTCAACAAAACAATACAATAAAATTGCCTGAGAGGAGGTGTTCAGGGACATTACCTGTGACAGAGTCCAAGTTTTGTTTGTCACTTGGTCCACAGAGGTGACATTTGCATTGGCCAAAATGTTAACAGAAACGATGCCAAGCAATTGGTAAGACAACTTCGGCACTAACTCGGGAGGGTGCATTTCTTGAAGCATCTACAGGAAAATATTTAACTCTTTTAAAAGTTTGTTTAGAAATTAAATCAAAGATAGTCTAAATACTTTTTGTTTGCAATAACATCTACTTGTTATGAAAAAATATGAAGAACTCACCCCCAGCAGCATGGCCATAAGCTGTCCCCTGCTCAGTCGTTTGGAGATGTTCTTTAGGCCCTCTGGTTCATTCAGGACATCTACAGCTTTTATCTGTTTCAGTACACAGTTTGGCAAACCTTCTGCAACCGACTGAAGTTCCATCAGTTCCATCCTCGATATCTGTTTACACTGAGGGGGGGCAGATTGAGATAAGTATCAAGTGGACAGGACAGCTATCTGAGACAAACTGTCAGCCCAATCCACCCACTTTCTTTTCACCCAGATGTTTCTTGACAAGAGTATGCAGCTGGCTCCGCGTCCATCGGATGGTAGGTCCCAGATTTTTGAGAGCCTCTGTGAGATTCGTGGCAGGGATGGCAGCAATTTCTTTGGCAGACAATGCAGTAACAGTACTGCTTAGGTCTTGTATTATTTGAGCAGGGCTTGAAATTGACCTCAGAGAACTGACAAGACGTGTCTTCAGCTTGTGTGACAGAAGGATAAAAAAGAGAAGGAGTAATTATGACACTACTTCGCCTTTGGCCAAAGAAGATAAATATGAAAGCTTGGGTAAGCATAGGTAAGTGAAAAGTACTCTTTTGATTTGGGAGCTGTCACAGTTGTCCAGTTGAGAGAGGAGTTTGCCACTGAAGTCAGGATTCAACTCTGGGGGATCATAATAGCAAGCCAGTGGGCCAAGCCTGTGGTGATTCAAAGGCAGCAATGTAGTGATTATTTCAACGTTGAAATTGATTTAGCCTTCTCCACACATTTTTGTGTTTATAAACATCCTATTAAAGACCTTATCTCTCTTTCGGTTCCTTCCAGATCTAAGAACAGAACTCAATAATGCTGTGACATTTTGGTATGTAGAGGTTAAAGAAAACCACTCTGCTGTTTTTTAAGAAATGATATGACATACTATGTACAGCTAGATCCTTTTCCAAAAATGTTTACTATGACAGTTTTCACAGCAGACATTCTGACATGTTACAGCAGAAAAAGAAGAACCTGGGCTTTTCCTACAGTGACAAGTCAATATGTTTACTGTTAACAATGCACTAATGTACATAAATGTATGGATGAATACACACTTATCCACATGTTCTGGAAACTCCTGTGAACTGAAGCACTCTTGGATTCTTTGGAGCAACTTCTTGCTCACAGTGGGGTTCATCCTGGTTACTTTCACGATGGATTTGAACTTAGCTGAGGAGAAAAGCTCACATAGCTAGAAGACAAAGCGAAGCACAGCAACAGGGACAAAAATTACAACCTTGTGTTTTTTGCTATTCGGAGTTTCATTGCTTCTTTATCCTTTTCTCACCTCTACTTTAGGAGAAGAATCAATATCAGTTGGTACTAAATGGGAGAGGTAGGGTCCCAGAATAGTCAGTGCTTCCAAATTCAGCCATTTCAGTGAAGGGGCGCAGACATCCACATGCGCTATTAATAAATCAAGTTTTTACAATGCACATTTATACTTAACAGAAAAGCAACAAGAGATATGAGGCAGGAAACAAAGCATCACACTAGCCTCTGAAAATTTATGTGCAAGATCATGGTAACAAGCTTTTCAATGTACCTGTATGTACAATGTACCATACTCAATGCTGGCAACTATTACTTGCCTGTAGCACTTAATATGGTTTATAATTTGTATGACCTCCTTGGACTAAAGTCCCATCAACACAAAAATACATCCTGGGGCTTGCAAATGTGTGTACCACAACCACACCAAGCAGGTGCAGTGTTTCTATAAGAAAGACAATATCCACTGTGGTCATCAAATTTTTCTGTCTTATTGTTTCTTGCTTAATTACACAATTCTCAACTTGATTTGCATAATTTGGAAATTAGTTGCAGAGCTCATTATTCTCTTTTTGTTTTCCTTCTCATTCCTGTGATGGTGCTTCTGTCTGTATGGTCACTTCAAATTTATCCAATTGTAACAGAAACTGTTAAATGGGAGCCTAAAGGAAGTATCTATAAAACTATGAATGAAGAAGTAGTTTCAGCATAAGGTAAGGTTTGACTTAAGATCAGAATCAGAGTTATACAAGTACTGGGTACATTGCAAGTCCCAAAGGAATTAACATGAGTTGATTTACAGTTTTTTCAATCGCTTTGGTGCAGTTCTCACATCAGTCAATCACTTCAACTCCGTCACCAACTAATACAAATCCTTTCACCACCATTTTAAGACTTAGACACCAAATGGTATTTTACTTTTATCAAAATCTTACTGACTTTGGAAAGAACACTGCAAACATGTGGACCTAATGTAGAGTAAAAAGTGTTCACTTGAAACTTTACACAATATAAATGCTGAAATTAAGAAAAGCAAAATGATGCACATGAAACTATATGCATCAGAAAACAGACAAAGAAAATATATACAATCTGAGAACATAGCACCAACTACTGTATAGTCCAGTGAAGTCACGTTACATACATTCAGCAGCCACAAGGAAATCTGTAATGCAAATATTTAATCAGCCAATCACATGTCAACAACTCAAAGCATTTAGGCATGTAGATATGGTCAAGACAGCCTGCTGAAGTTCAAACTGAGCATCAGAATGGGGAAGAAAGGTGATTTAAGTGACTTTGAACGGGTAGAGTTATTGATGCCAGACGGGCTGGTCTGAGTATTTCACAAAATCTACTGGGATTTTCCCACATAACCATTTCTAGGGTTTACAGAGAATGGTCTGAAAAAGAGAAAATATCCAGTGTGGGGCAGTTCTCACGCACAAGTCCACCTTGAAGCAGATAGGTTACAGCAGCAGAAGACTATGCTGGGGCCACTCCTGTCAGCTAAGATCAGGAAACTGAGGCAGTTTGCACAGATTGGAAAAACATTGCACTCCAATGGGTTCCACAGACATCAGATCTCAATCTAGTAGAGCACCTTTAGGCTGTGATGGAAGGGGAAATTTTGATGAGCACCTGACAAATCTGCAGCAACTGTGTGATGCTATCATGTCAATATGGAGCAAAATCTCTGACAAATGTTTCCAGCACCTTATTGAATCTATGACACAAAGAATTAAGGCAGTTCTGAAGGAAATAGGGGGTCCAACCCAGTACTAGCAAGATATAACTAATAAAGTGGCCGGTGGGTGTACATCTATAGTATATGCATTTGCATAATTATCAGTTCCATGACATGCACCTGTGACAAAAGATGTATTTCTATTTGTTTTAACTAAACCACTTCTGAGAACATGTGTTTATATTTACTTTCAACTAAAGGGCAGTTTCACTGCTACCACTGACAGTGTTACTGTCAGTAATGCAATACTGGACAGTATTCAGGAAAGTGAGAGATCTAGCATTCTGACTGATAACAGTACTAACTGTTTTGATGAGTTGTGAGATTCAGATGAGAAGTGCGGCAACACAGTAATAAATATCTTTAGTAGTGAAGTATGCATAGAAACAATAACAGTGTGTATAAAAACAATGAGAAGGGCTAATGTGGGTGGGGAAATGTGTTCCTGATTTGAGAACTGCATTAACAGTAGTGAGATTGATGTGTGAGAATTGTACCAAAGCAATCGAGAAAAACTTTAACAGCCTCTGAAGTGATGTTAACACAGCTGTATGTGTGTGTAAGTAGATTTTATCAAGTGATTTCTGACTTAATTTCTTACTTAACGTTCTGTAATTCCATGGCTTCATTGTACAGCTGAAGTAGTTCTGGGTGATCTGATCTTTTGCCCATTCTGCCACACGAGTCCTCTGACCAACAGGTATGCGATCATACATATCCTTTAACATGTCCATCCTGGAGCCAACAGCAGGTTCAGTTATAAGAAAAGTTATGAAAAAGCCAGACAATGTGATTGCATTAAAACATACTCACGTGTTTTTAAGCTTAGGGGTGTCTACATTCTGGAGAAGTTTTGTTTTTAGAAAGGACATAATCCCCGCCAAAGGTCTGATAGCCCACATCAGTCTTTTGTAGTCATTTGAGTCCATGCTGTTTTTACCCTGTGTGGTCAAAGTTGCCCAGGAAAGAGGGGCTGCAAACGCTTGCATGTAACATCCAGAATCCTCCTAGGGGGAAAAGATAGATGGCAGGCATGATTAGACTGCTAAAAAGCAGAATTAATTTATCTACTACTTTTTTTTGGTTTTTTTTCTAAAGATCTTGCCATTGGTATACTGACAGAATAGTTTCTCATCAGCTCAATCATGTCTGGAAGATTGCTGCAATTCCACATCTGGTTTGTCTAATAACAGACAGATGGAAAAGACAACAAACATTTAAAAAAAATACCACTGACCATTAAGATAATAAGCACTACTTTAAATAATTGGTGACCTCAGTGACTAACCTGCTACCCACAGTAATAAAAAAAAAAAAAAAAAAATTACGTTTCAATTAATATTTTGTGTGCAGTACATACTGTATATGTATGATTATAGGTGCATGTATGTTCAAACCATTTTGTGTGAAACATCCATTGGGAGTTGACCAAATGACTTCATGTTTGATTCTGTAGTGACTAAATTCAGCAGATGAAGAAAAGTGGATAGGAAGGTGCTGGGTTGGTTAGCACCTCTGTTTTCCACAGGCAAGTCACTAAGGATAATGAAAGTGCGAATAAAAACTATTAGAAAGGATAATAGAAACTATTCTTATGTTTTCAAATATGAAATATACCAAATATTCTTTGATTAACTAGACAAATTTTACCAGGCACATTTCTATTTTTGTGTTTCATATTCAAACATAAAACATATTCTTCAGATGGAGTTAAATATCAAGCTCAGGAGTATCTTATCAATTAGTTATTTACTGACATTTTGCAGCAAAAAGCAAAAGAAAATTACACTTATTTTACACTTATACACTTATTTATAAAAAGTGGATAAGCATAAAGAAAAATATTACACAACAGTCCAAGTAAAGGTATTTAAAATGGAAGGCTGGACATTATTTGAGAAAATGCATGAGAATGGCTTGTGGACATCAGTGTGATAACCACAGAGAGCACTGGTTTCTTCACAACAGTAACAAAACACAAAACAGAGCCACAAACAGAATTACCTGGAATTGAAGACAGTTTTGGCCAGCATCAAATTAGGCTCTGGGTATCCTATAAAAACAAACCTTCGGATTTAAATGTTGCATACTATACAAGTATTTCCCACATATTAGTTGTGGCTCATATTACAGTGTAGTCAGGGCCTTCACACATTCAAAAAATGATTCTTCACCCTCAACAAACATGAAGCAATAATTTTGAGTAAAAATCAATCAACCAAACATTGTATATTATTCTTATTTTTAGTTTTTGGGTTATCAAACATGTGGACCAGCCCACTGTGGTGGCCCCTCGCAACAAGGGAGCAGCTGAAAGTAGCTTACTGTAGAATGATGGACATCAGATTGTTGGGTAATTACCATATAACCCTTTCCAGACTGGTGGACAGCAGCTGTTGGTTCTATGAGATCATTACTAATGTCTTTTCTTCTTAACACTGTGTTGGTCTAAATGCTCCAGACCAGCAAACTTCTGCTTTTAGAGAGGTGGTCACGCTTGCTGATGATCAATTGATTATCAGCGCCAGGCTGCTACTTACCCTCTTAATTCCTATGGAAACAGTAAGGGTGTACTTGTGTAATTAATATGTCATGTGTTGCTGTTCATTTGATGTTGTATTTGCCTAATTTTAAGACCTGCTAATGAACAGATTATTTTTATTATGTAGTGATTAAGGGTGGGGGGAAAAATTGACAAAGCATAGTATTGCAATATTTTGCATGGTGATATTACGTCGATACAGGGACATCAAACATCAATATTTTATTAAATAAATTAAAATACTCTGGGAATACTATCAACAAACCAAGCAAACTGACATGAAATTGGCTCAACAGAAAATCATCCAACACTGTCCAGTATTGCTAAGCTTCACAAAACTACTTCCTAATTCAGAGCGAGCTAATGGCTCAGTCACATGAGTCAAAATTGGACAGCAACCTGATTGCATCAACAAAAAAATTGGTGGCTGCCTGGTGATTGTACTGAATTTTTTCACATTCTGCGACCAATTGCAACTCATGGTGACTAAATGGTTGCCCAGAGAACAAAAGTGTTGCACACTAATGACAACTTTTGATCGTAAGGCAATTGCACTGGTCACCTGATAGGAGGCAACCTTTCTGCAAAAAGTCACAGTCTGACTTGGACTGACTGCAATCATCACTCTGAGAGGTTGTTGAAGGTCTGCAAATAATTGCTATCTAAATTATAAATGCAGACATGTTGCCATCAGTCTGAATGAGTCTTTGTCAATGAGGGGACTTGACTTAACTGGCTGCCAGCTGTATTCTGGTTAAATTCCTCTAGAACAGGAAGGTTGCTGAGTGCAAATTTAATAGTTAAATGTGAATTTCTGTCTACGTAGGCAGCAACAGATATGTGATTTTTTGAGGATTTATCACAGTAATTGCTGTATTATGAGAAACAGATTGCATGTAATTGCCAACTTGACCCTATTCAATCACAGACTGATATCAGACTGATAGCAGACTGATTCTGTCTTAATGCAACATTTATGGCAGGTTTTAGTGACAGTTTTGGTGTGCCTGACAATCTCATTTTGCAGAAAAAAAAAACTGAAGTGAGATAACTTTATCTTATTGAATAAAGCAAATATTGACAAAGTTTAACTTTGAGGACATAATTTTCAGTTGAAAAAAGGTGATAAATCACAACATATGTTATTGCAAAACTCAGCATATCACAAAATGTTAAGAATTGCAATAATCTCGTATCGTTAATTAAGTTGTTGTGACAATATCATAGCATTTGGTGTCTGATGATTCCCACCTCTTAGTAGTGATATATAAAACCTTGAAAGAGGGTGTATTCTTCTTATTAAAAAGTGCATTGAAAGTTTTCTTACCCCTATAGTAGCACTTCTTCATCTGATGAAAAAAGAAAAAAGGATCATATCATCATCTGATTTTTAGGGTAAGACATTCATTCATTAAAATCACTGCCTCCAAAATGAATGTGAACAATTTTAAGGTGTTAAATTTCCTAAATGTAGATTTTCTTTGAAAAACATGACAAAAAGCAGGTCTAGATCATCTGGCACAAGCAACTATTATCATGAAGCAATGTTTCCATTAATACTCTTGAAGCCAGACAAATAAAGCTCGACTGACACCGAATTCAGAAAACATCTTACCAGTTTTTCAGCAATTTTCTCTACGTCAGCTTTTTCTTGAGGCCCCATATTTGGAAGTTGACCTGAGCAGACACAGTAACAGTGGATATTTATGAACAGGCACTTATTTCTGCATTTACAAATAAAAAAATGTGCATGCTTATAAGAACATCTATTTATATTAATAAATACATTTTATCAGGTAAAAGGGATATACTGAGTGGGATGGTTTCAGTGCTTACCCAAAGCTGCAGAGGCCATGATGAGCAGAAACAAACAGGTTCCTCCCTTTGGAGCCATGTGGAAAGGCTGTGCGTCTGTTTGACAAGATGGTTTTACATAACGTGTTAACATGAACACAAATAACAAGTTTGACACAGATCGTTATTCCTGGGCTTTAATTTCACTTCTGTAGGGATTTCTCTTTCAGTTGCACGCAGTTAATAATTTAAGGAGGTAATTATTTTGTTACTGGTCTTTAGTTGTCTATGAAACTGTCTCTATGTGAGCCACCTACAGTTTTGTGATATACTTCCTCCACTGTGGATTCATCCTTTGGGAGGCTCTGAGGACTTTGGAGGATAACTTGGAGTGAAAAACAGGTTTGGTAATGCACATGATGTACTATGGAACAATATTTTGTCACCATGTTTTTGTCTTCTCTTCCTTTGTTTTTGTCCTATCACTTCTACTTTTTTAAATGCATTTATATCCCATTCACTGGGGTTCCTTTTCACAAACATTTTCATGCTGGTATTTTGCATTCACTGTTTGCTTTACAGAGATTTTCCTTCTCATTTAAATATTCCAACGGACTATAAATAATAAAGAATGATAAGAGTAAAAGCACAATAATGAGTGTTTTAACCACACAGTCCCAACAGTGTGTATGTACTATTGTAAAGAAAAGGAAAATGGCCATAATTTTTGTTTGCTAAAGAGAAAAATAAAACATTAAAATATAAATGCTCATCTGAGACAGGTCTGTACAGGTTTACATTTGACTATAAATAAATAGTTCAAAATATTAAAAGAACTGAGAAAAAAACTTATTGTATGCATGTATAAATTACTTGTTACTTACAGATTTTGTTTCTTCTCCTTGGTAGATTCTAGAAAAAACACAATGTAGATAAGGGTAAGTTTCCGTCCTCTGCCTGTACTTCGTGACAAATGTGAACTGGGTGGATGTCTACCTGTAACTGACACAGTCAAAGCAGGTGCATGGCATTAATACAGCACTGTGTGTGTGTGTGTGTTTGTGTATATGTGTGTGTGTGTTTGTACAAGAGTGAGAAAGAACATTTTTTTAACAATCAAAACAGCAAATTTTCAATAGTTTTCAAACTAAATTCACAAAACTTCTGACTCTTCTGGCAAAATCTCACTAATTCATGTAAATTGTCACTACTAACACTGCTGAGCATCCATTATACACTACATCAAAAAACTGAAAACACATGTGACTCACATCTTTCTAACCACATGTATTGCAATTCTACAAAAAAAACCTTAAGTAAAATCAGAACTGACCCCCCACTGCTATCCCCTCTCAACTTTCACTGTATTTACAAAGTGATACAGAGAAACATTAGTATACATTAAAGATTAAGATTATAGTTGCAACAGAGGGACTGCTGAGATTGAGTTGTTCACTTCCTGCAATCACACGAGAAAAAGAAACATCAAGTTAAGGTTTACCTTTTTACGTTTACTCTATATCTCATAATTATTATCAAGTATGAATCAAGCAAACATTATGTTGCATGAGAAAAATTGAAAGGGGGCACTTCAATGGGCAAATCATAGCATAAGACATATAAGTCACATACTAGAAGATTCTTCTATTTCTTTTCATACACTATATGGACAAAAGTATTGGGCCACACCTCTTGATTTTTGAAATCAGATTCAGAAGACCCCTATGAGTATTACAGCAAGGGAACAGTTCACCCTGCCCGGGACAGGGTTACCGGGGCCCCGCCCTGGAGCCAGGCCCGGGGAGGGAGCTCGAGGGAGAGCGTCTGGTGGCCAGGCCTTAGCCCATGGGGCCTGGCCGGGCACAGCCCGAAGAGCATACGTGGGACCACCCTCCTGTAGGCCCACCACCCGCAGGAGGTGCCGTAGGGGTCGGGTGCAGTGTGAGTCGGGCGGCGGCCAAGGGCGGAGACCCTGGCGGA
>VUQS01071758.1:0-10777 GCA_015108495.1 Heterochromis multidens
CAAGGTGGGGGTGGGATTACATCAGGGATCTGCTCTGAGCCCCTTCTTGTTTGCAGTGGTGATGGACAGGCTGACTGATGAGGTCAGGCAGGAGTCTCTGTGGACTATGAGGTTTGTAGATGACACTGATCTGCAGAGAGAGTAGGGAGGAATTAGAAGAGAGTCTGAAGGTAGATGATTTTAAATACCTGGGGTCAACCATCCAAAGCAACAGACAAGAGAGGTGAAGAAGAGAGTGCAGGCAGGGTGGAGTGGGTGGAGAAGAGTGTCAGTGGTGATTTGTGACAGAAGGAGACGGTGGCACTGACAAAAAAGACAGGAGGCCGAGCTGAAGAGGTTCAGATCTTCTTTGTGAGTGAGCAGGATGGACAAGATTAGAAATGAGTACATCAGAGGGACAGCTCAGAGTTAGAGAGGCAAGGCTGAGATGGTTTGGACATGTGCAGAGGAGGGATAGTGGATATTTTGGACAAAGGATGTTGAAGATGGAGCTGCCAGGCAGGAGGAAAAGAGGAAGACCTCAGAGAAGATTCATGGATGTAGTGAAGGAGGACATGCAGAGGGTTGGTGTGACAGAGGAGGATGCTGGGGATCCTAAAGGGAGCAGCCGAAAGAAGAAGACAACCTGTGTCTGTATCATCACTGTTCGTGCAGATACCAGCATGAGATGTACGCAAATGCGAGCAAGAGAATGAAGACTGCAGTTCATTTATCAGTTGGTTTTCTGAGGTAACACAGAGCTCATTTAAGACTATTAGACATCCTCCTTCCAACATGCCACCGAAGCAGGCTGATGATGGCACTAGTTTACTCAGTTTTGTTAGAGTGGCTACATTTAATGTAGCATTTTTAATAACATATTTTTAGAAAGTTTAGTCAAGAAGTTTAGTAAACTCTTGACATCCACCTGCAAAGCACTGGCCTTCCCTGCACTGGAACTGTTCTGAAGTCTTGGATCTATCTCTTCACTTCTGGATGATGCAATGTGGTTTTTTTTCCTCATCTCCCTGGAGGCTCAGATAAAAAAAAAAAAAAAGTTTGTGTCAGAAGGCTGCAACAGAAGTAGAACAACATACAGCCTGCTTTTCTATCACTGACATGTATGTCTTCCAGGAAAAGATGGACAGGAGGAGGAAAAGATGAATCACATATGGGAAAAGCAGCATCCGTTACTGATGACAGCTGCACCGCTGGATCACCTCTCAGTGGGCTTGACTCTTCTATATCAATCTTTTTTAAATACAGAAAGTAATGTGCTGTCCAGCGAGTCCACACAATTACCACTACTGCATTTTATAACTTCAACTAAACATCCACAACAATTCATTTAAGGGTTTCTGAAACGACATTTAGGAGTACTTGCACTTTAAAATAGACCATAACACTGCAGTTTAAGTCTTCTCTTGGATCATTGAAGTTTTTTTGGTCAGGTTAAGCTAGTAAAACTACTTTGGTTTTTAAAAAAATCCTGTTAAAATCAGTGGCAACCCCTGGGACTGAAAAATGAAGCCAGTGGTGAAGTACCAAAAACTGCAGTTCCTCTAATGTCCACTTGAGGCTCTCTGTTTAAGTGAGGAAGTACTCATAGACTCCCATGTTTAAAGGGAGCATAAAGAAACATGTTTACAGCCTGGTAGAACAGCTGTATGATGGGCAATTTTTCTTTTTTTTAATAACTCACTCTTTTGGATAACATTAAGGCTTAAAGTCAGGGGGTGTGGCTGCTTTGATTGACAGGCGTCACCTCATCTAATTCTAGTCACTGAAGTGGGCCTCACATTTTTGTGGTTGTGGTGACTAATCCTCTGTCTTAGTGGTGCGGGCATGTCTGCTGCAAAGCTTACTTTTTACTTTTTACCTAATTAGTAGGTATTTGTACCTCTGTGTTGCACCTGTACAGTTTATGGATGCAGCTTGCTAATCAGCTAGCTATTTAAAAGGTGGATTTGTTCTAATGGCCAGCAGGGGGCCGTCCCTCCGACCGTCCCTCGGGCATCTGTTCATTGGTTTACACCCTGTCAATCACAAGTCACTGGCCAATGAGGGTGCAGTGTCCCCAGTTTCTCAGTCAGATCCACCTCACCCTTGTCATGCCCATTCAAAACAGCAACAATGAACATGCTCCACTTGTTTTATACTGCTGATAACTTAAGAACTCTTCTTGTCGTATATAATGACTTCTGACTCCAAAAAGACAACATGGCGGGATTTAAAATGCAACCTAAAAACAGTTGGTCACATTATCATCATCTTTTATCTGAGTCTACAGCCTTTCAAAGATAAAAACTCTAAAAATTCCCATTACAGTTACCGGGGTGCCATTTTCCAAACCATCTAAAAAGGTATTTCTGTGATTTTTCCCACTGCTGAAAATCAAAGGCCTAAATGTTAGACTCACTTCACCCTACCCATTTTAGCAGTTAATTTTCAACCTCATTTATATAGGGATGAGATTATCAACATATACCGTACTGAATGCAAATCATCTTTCTGCTTGTGTTTTATTCCCCAGCTTCACATGCAGGCAGACCTCGTATGTGAACTGGGTCCAGCTTGAAATCATTGCTCCTACATAATTAATAGTCTAGATACCCACTCCCACCGATGTGGGTTAGTCCCTGCCACCCTCAGCCTGATGAGTGGCTTACCGATAGCAGTCTCTGGCATGGCAAACAGCGTCTTCTCAGTGGCCACTCGAAACCGTCCGTGAACTGAGAGACCGACGCCCTGCAGGTGGAAGAGAACACGTGTTAAAATAATGAAATAAATAAAATAAAAGTCAAACGTGATAGAAGAGGGTGAAACAGACAGCCATGGTGGGAAAATATTGTACACACGGGGATCAGTGTCATTAATGACTGCCACCTCTACAGTGCGTTGGAGACGGAGACGAAAATTGACAGAAAAAAAAGTCAACCAGACTAACCTCGTGTGTGTGTGTGTGTTTGTGTGTCTTATTATAAGGTTGCCTTGGAAACAACATCCCTTGCATACCTGAATGCATGTGACCATGTAGATAGGTAAATTACATTGCCTGATAGGCACTTCAGTTATGATGAAACAGTCAATTAGAAGGTCAGAAACACGTCTCTAATAACAGCGTCGAATATGTGAACACAACATTGCTCAATCAAAAAAAAAAAAAAAAACAGCTTATAAAAGTGCTTGTTGTGTTTATCGCTGGTTTATCTCAGTTGAGCGTCCACGTGCTGAGTGTCCGTTGGTGGCGGGTTATAGCTATAGCATTCAGGCTTCAACGCTCTCGCCTCTCATTGACTGCAGCAACATGATTGACTAATATTTCCTCTTTCCATTGATGCCACCAACCACCATTTTGAGTGCCATGTTTCCTCCATTTACAGCATACACCGATCAGGATAACATTCTGACCACTGACAGGTGAAGTGAATAACACTGATTATCTCTTCATCATGGCACCTGTTAGTGGGTGGGATGTATCAGGGAGCAAGTGAATATTTTGTCCTCAAAGTTGATGTTAGAAGCAGGAAAAAAAAATGGGCAAGCGTAAAGATTTGAGCGAGTTTGACAAAGACCAAACTGTGATGGCTAGACGACTGGGTCAGAGCATCTCCAGAACTGCAGCTCTTGTGGGGTTTTCCCAGTCTGCAGTGGTCAGTATCTATCAAACGTGGTCCAAGGAAGGAACAGTGGTGAACCAGCGACAGTGTCATGGGTGGCCAAGGCTCACTGATGTACGTGAGGAGTGAAGGCTGGCCCGTGTGGTCCAACCCAACAGACGAGCTTGATCAGTATGTTGTAGCTCAAATTGCTGGAAAGGTTCATGCTGGTTCTGATAGAAAGGTGTCAGAATACACAGTGCATCGCAGTTTGTTTTATATGGGGCTGCATAGCTGCAGACCAGTCAGAGTGCCCATGCTGACCCCTGTCCACCACAGAAAGCACCAACAATGGGAACATGAGCATCAGAACTGGACCACGGAGCAATAGAAGAAGGTGTCCTGGTCTGGTGAATCATGTTTTCTTTTACATCACGTGGATGGCCGGGGGCGTGTGCATCACTTATCTGGGGAACACCTGGCACCAGGATGCACTATGGGAAGGTCGGCAAGCTGGCAAAGACAGCGTGATGCTTTAGGCAATGTTCTGCTGGGAAACCTTGGGTCCTGCATCCATGTGGATGTAACTTTGACATGTACCACCTACCTAAGCGTTGTTGCAGACCATGTACACCCTTTCATGGAAATGGTATTCCCTGACGGCTGTGGCCTCTTTCAGCAGGATAATGCTCCCTGCCACAAAGCAACAATGGTTCAGGAATGGTTTGAGGAGCACAAAAACCAGTTTGAGGTGTTGACTTGGCCTCCAAATTCACCAGATCTCGATCCAATCAAGCATCTGTTAGATGTGCCGGACAAACAAGTCAGATCCATGGAGACCCCACCTCACAACTTACAGGACTTAAAGGATCTGTTGCCAACATCTTGGTGCAGATACCACAGCACACCTTCAGGGGTCTAGTGGAGTCCATGCCTCGATGGGTCAGGGCTGTTTTGGCAGCAAAAGAGGGACCAACACAATATTAAGCAGGTGGTCATAATGTTATGCCTGATCGGTGTATATAGTCTATGACAACACCAGTAAAGATCAATAATGCTGTTATGTAGTGCACTGTAAAGGCTTTTACCTGCTGATTGATTACAGCTGACAAGCTGTCTTTATCTTGATCTCAGCAATCAGCAAAAGAGAGCCAGTGTTCAGAGCCGGAGAGCAGCACTGTTGGATCTGCCTCACAGCAGAGATAAACGACCACAGGGGATTAAAAATATCTGATCACTGGAGACTAAACAGACCTCTGCCAAGAGAAGTTGCTCCTCTGGAAGAGCCAGATCCTAAAACTAATAAAAAACAACAAGGGGGACACAGGCCCTAAGGTTCTGCATTTATTTCATGATGACATTTCATGTTATTACTCAGAAGGTTAAGGACAGATTTGCATGAGAATTTTTCCAGAGGTGAGGCTTTGCCCCACTTAGAAATGGGCCATTCCATTTAAAATCTACTGAATTTTAAAAAGTTTCCACCTGACCCTGTCAGAATAAGCTGATTTTTTTCTAGGCAAATGAAGACATGCACAATTTTACCTTCTACTATGAATTTTTTCCAACTTACAGGCCTTCAAAGTACATAGTGATGAGTTTAAAATTTGCACCTTATTTTTTTCCCAAGCATTTTTGAGCCCTCATAAATTTAGGAGATACCAACATTCAGAGACCCTCTGTGTTCCAGATCTGGTCAGTTTCCAGGATTTTAAAAACCTTCTTCAGGACCTAAAGCCATTTTATCAATGTGATATATCCAAACTATTATAAAGAACATGTGAACACTGAAGGTTTTTCTTCATTTCACACCAATATGCTTCATTCACAAGGGTTAAAATATGACTACATTAGAAAATGATTTTCACCCATTAAGAATCAGAGCTAGAAGATGAGTCTGGTATCAAAATGTAGGTAAAAAGGAAACCTTTCATATACTATAATGTGTTCTGACCAACCACCTATCCCACATTGTCGTATGACACTTTAAAGTTTACCCAAGATGCACTTTTTGAAGGTTTCCTCCAGTGAATTATCAGAAACAGATCAAATATCCAGAGTACCAATGCTTGTTTCTGCTCCTCTACTTCAGACATTAAACTGAAGTTTATTCAAACTTCGCGTCATCTCTGGACGCTCATGAAAAACACAAACTTTTTAGCTGTAGTAAAAATCATGTTCATCAGATCCTGAAGCTCTGTGAAAATGAGGCGAAATCACCATTTCTAATAAATTAAGTCTTAATCAGGCACTTAATTTCAGAACTTGCAATACCCCTTTAAATGCAGATTCCACTTTGGTCCAATTGTATTGGTCTGGAAGGTGGCCAAGAAAGAAAGTATTTGGTATCTCATCTAACAGTAACACAAGTTTGGTTATGGTCTGTGGTGGTTCATTCTCTTGGTGATGTGTTTGGAGACAGAGGCCTCCACTCCTTTGAGGAACTGTACAGTTTAACTTGTAACACTCTACCTTTTACTTCCATCTGTAGCTGTAGGCTGTGATGGAGGCCTATGCTGTCCCATGGCAGGCTCTACTTAGCGAACACCCATTGCTCCAGATTTTGAGAGAGACTCGGGGGAACGGGGGAACTTTCTCCAGGTTGTATTATGATGTTCTGTCAGTGATTGGAGTGGTGTTTGGGACATAGTTAAACAGGCCTCCAGGAATCCTGATCATCAACAAATACAGTTACATTTCATTTACAGGACATATATGACTCCACAGAGACTTCAGGCTGACCCATATTGTACACTACGCCCTTTAGGCACAACTGGCACCTTTTATCACATGGTATGGGAGTGCCCTGGAGTGACAGCTCTTTGGAAACTGTCTTGTTTTTAAACGATTTGCATCAGCTAAAACTGAACAAAAGTTGGTCGCCACCAGGTGGAAACACCATTATTTGCTTACTCAGCAACAACGGTTGCTCACTTTTGTTGTCGCTATCTTGAGCTTTCCACTGCCCGCATCCACGAGGCTAAAGAACAAATGATTAAACTTTGGGCCCAGATGGTGGAGGATCTTTCTCTCAGGACCTGCTTCCTGTGCGGGTTAGTGTTCGTTTTTGTTTGCTTAATCTCTGTCATGCACTGCTTTCGTGTTTGTTTGTTTAAAAAGCAATACAAATTTGATGACAGAAAAAAATTTCAGCATTTGCATTTCATCAAAACAGCCAATGTTCCTCTCGTCTGCATCTATTTTTAGAAACCCGATGAGTCCTGTAAACCGGAGTGACCTTGAACTATAAGATTGATGTACAGAGTAAATCACAGTAGCAAATTCAGCCAAAGTGTAAAAATAACAACCTGAAAATAACTGTGGGAAAGCAGAGTTTTTCAAAAGAAAGAGAACAAGACAAATGAGAAAAAGAAGGATCCTTGAAAGCACCCTGTGGAACAAGGGGCCGTTTGATAATCACATTACTCGAGTTTCACCATAAAAGTAGTGGAATATTGTTAAGCGCTGGTGTAGAGCCTTATAAGAACAGGTCTCCAGATCCTCCTGTAAACAACGGCAATTTGTCTGCAGACGAGTGTGTTTATAGCTTAAAAATTTACAACCTGGCTGGTGAAGTTCACACTGCCGAAGAATGTGGAGGTGGTCCTGAAGGCCTCTTTAGGAGATCTGCGTTATTATATTATAATCAAAATCAGCAGGTAAGACTGTGAGTGAGTGTGGAAAGCCTGTGTGGATTATACACCAAGTGAAGGACGCCTGTTTAAAAACAACAGTTGAGTTACTTTCCACATCATTCTCGCTCAGAGTATTCCCCTTCAAAACAACCGCACAGGCTCTGGATGGAACATGAAAACCTTAAAAGAGGGATTAAAAGCCTTCTTGGCCCTGCTCTCTTCAGGCGATCAGGACAAACACAAACAAGGACTCTTTACTCCAGGAGACAGAGATCAGAGTCATACACTCTGGACAAACATCTGTCAAACGGACAGTATCCCCAGTTACGAGCCATCTTAAATACAGAGTGCTCTCACTATGTAAATGTTTGAAATCTAAAGTGCAAGCTGAGAGACAGAGAGACGCGGTGTCTGCTCAAACATGAAGCACAGTGGATTAATAACGAGCATTCACAGACCTTAAGTCGAGGGATTTTAAACTCAGCGAGCACTGATGGATGTGCGTGACAGGATCATCAAACAGACTGCGTGTTTGTCTCCGACCTGCCTTTTACTCCCTGGTGGTTTGTTATCACTAATCTAATAAAATCAGTTCCATCTGGGAGTTCTGCCCCGAGCTTGGAGCAGATCTGGGAACAGGGGCCTCTTGGACTTTTCCTTATATAGAACTGGCCTGCTTTCATCCAGTTATGCACATTAAACAGCAATCACCCTCAGGACGGTTTGCTCCAACATTAGTGTCGCCCCAGTACTGACGTGGCACATGGAAGAGGTTGACTTCAAACCACTTTAGTTCCAGACATATAACTCATCACATAGAAGTAATTTCTCTGTGTGATAAGCGGTGCACATGATTCAACAAACATCACAGTTTTTAATGGGCTGATGAGCAGAGCTGACTTCCAAAACCATAGGATGCAGCACGCATCTGATCCAAGCCCTCAGCCGTTCCCTTGGATCCATCCAGCATTCTACTTGATACCGTTTTCTTTTAGGTTTTGGTCTGACAAATAAATTACAGCTTCTGTCAGTCTTGGAAAGCAAATATAAGTGGGGGATAGCATCATCATCATCATCATCATGGCTGTCACAGAGCAAGCCAGCAAACAAGATGATTTTCTGGTTCACAGCTCTGAGGATTCATCTCCCTGTAAAATTTACTCTATAAAATGCGAGCAAGCAAAATGTATTTATATAGTGCTTTTCACATTCAGGAGTCACAAAGTGCTTTACAGAAAATAATCTAACAGTAAAAAATTTAAAAAGCAAGTAAAAGACAAAACAAAATTTTAAAAGAATTTAAAAGACACTAAGACCGTGCAATGCTCTGTAAGTCAAGGTGAGGATCTCAAACTGGAAGCCAGTAAAGTAAGGAGCCAGTGAAGGGACATTAGTAGTGGGGTGATAGGGGACAAAATGCCTCATTTTTAATAAAAAGGGTGAATGGTTGAAAAGTTAAAAAGGCATAATTGCATTTGAGGTGAATACATGAAACAAAAAGAACGATGTGACTGTCCCGCTGTTCAGAACTTCTTCACCATAGAGGGCAATGGCCTTTACGACAAAGTGGATGAAGGAACAGTTTAGTGGTTATTTGTCTGGAATCAAACTCAACACTCACAATCAAAAGGCTGCTGATGCATCATGTAAGGCAGGAAAAGAAATCCATTTCCCACTTTTCCAAACATCATGTGTGTGTGTTTTACTGGATTACTTCATCCTTGGTAAGCGAGCAAACAAAGAACTTGAGTCCTACAAAACCCAGTAAACAATAAACTAGTGAAATTTAACAAAACAACTGAAGGAAAAATAAGAGACAACAAACCAAATAACTAGCTAAATAAAAATAACCTAATCACAACAGGCAAACATCTAAAATAGTCAAACTTTCAACATATTCTGTTTATGTTTAACTGTTCTTTCTTTATTTACTTTTTTCACTGGTCATCTGCTTTGCTGGTTTTTAGCAGAAAGACTGATCACCTGCATGTAGCAGTTAAAACAAATGTTTTCCAGATGGTGGTGATAAAAGCAGAGCTAAAAAGAGGGGTTTAGGCCAGGTAAATCCTCTCTCACGCCCCACCCAAACTTTTGATTACATCTATAGTCACACACAAGACTAAGATGCCTTCTGCTCCCACAGTTTTATTCCACATTCGTCTTCTGGTGATTCGATTCTTGATGTCAGCTTTTCTTTTCATGCTGATGAGGTATTATGTTCATTACAATCCCCCCAACAATCAAGACAAATAAAACAGTTCTGGATCCAAAACTGGTCATTTATATAAATAACTAATGCATCTTTACAATTTACTTTCACTCTAATGTACACTGCAAAAGCAGAGACCGTGATTAGAACCAAAAATTATTTGACAATCTTTGTGTATAAACTAAAGTTTTCAGTCAGTAAAAGTGCTGCGTACAAAAGTTTCTAAACTGCCCCGATCTACAGCCCATCAGGGGAAATAATGAGCCATAAAAGTTTGTTTCTTCTGCAAAGTTGATCTAAAGTTTCTTATCACAATATTAGAGTAACTAAAGTAAACTGCCGGCCAGTGATATGCAAATGGATATTTATAAACTGGAAGTCTGCATTTCACTTACAAGGATGGAAATTTTATTCAGTTGGGAGGCTCATTAATGAAGCAGAAGAGAATTAATTATCATGTTAAACTCCTCCCAAAGGTACCAAATAAATCATTATGCCTCTCTCAATTTAGACCCAAACAACAGTCCAGATTTCTTTTTCCTCCAGCTTTTAGCCTTCAACTGAGAAGAAGCAGTGCACTGCTACAGCTCCATGTGCAGAAAATATGGATCAAACAGACAAAAACTCAAGATGAAACTGATTTTCTTTGCGCTGAGCCATCGTCTCCCAACACATCCCTGTTTTACCCACTAAAACCTCGTCCTTTTGTTTTCCTTTGTCCTCTATGTCAACACAAGCCACAACCAGCTGCTGTGATTTCCCACCTCCTGATTCTTAAAGTTATTATGGTTATTTTTTCTACTTTTAAAATGTCTTATGTGTATTATGTTTGTAAAATGTGCTATGCTATTGGCCCACTGACATATAGTGTTGTCAGCACCAATGCTAGTGAGTGGAATATATACAGTGAAGTGAAAAAGTAATTGCCCCCTCTTGTTAAATCATGAATTGACTGTGATTAACCACATTTTTTTGGAAAGCTGAGTTCAGTTTCACTGCCACATCCAGGCCTGATTACTGCCAGACCTGCTGAATCACAAACTCACTTAAACAGAACCTGTCTAACAAAGTGAAGCAGGCTAAAAGATCTCAAAAAGCAGCACATCATGTCACGATCTAAAGAAACAGCTGAGAAACAAAGTCATTGACATCTATCAGTCTGGAAAGGGTTACAAAGACATTTCTAAGCCTTTGGGACTCCAGTGAACCACAGTGAGAGCCGTTATCCACACATGGAGAAAACTTGGACAGGTTTCTTCCTTAATAACATGTTATCGAGATGATAATCTACAGTGGGGCAAAAAAGTATTTAGTCAGCCACCAAAAAAAAATCCAGAAAATCACATTGTCTGATT
>VUQS01071759.1:0-24501 GCA_015108495.1 Heterochromis multidens
TCTCTGGAGAGATCTGAAAATGGCTGTGCACCGATGCTCCCCATCCAACCTGATGGAGCTTGAGAGGTTCTGCAAAGAAGAATGGGAGAAACTGCACAAAAATAGGTATGCCAAGCTTGTAGCATCATACTCAAAAAGACTTGAGGAATGACTTGAGCAATGGCTGTGAATACTTATATACATGTTATATTTTAGTTTCTTATTTTTTGTAAATTTGCAAGAATTTCAAGCAAACTTTTTTCACTTTGTCATTATGGGGTATTGTGTGTAGAATTTTGAGGTGAAAAATGAATTCCATCCATTTTGGAATAAGGCTGTAACATGACAAAATGTGGGAAAAGTGAAGTGCTGTGAATACTTTCCAGATGCACTCTAAATAAAGGGCTCTTTGTAACAGCCTATTAAAGCAAACTTCAAGAAGTGTGACCATTAACAGGAAACGTGTGATAGTTTATGTATAATCACCTGGAATTAGGGCAGCAAAATGCAAACTATTACTACTGCATTTCATAGTCATATTTCCTACAACTGAAAACCTAGGACAAAATGTCTTTTTGCTAAATGTTATACTCATGAATCAATCAAATAGGTGCTATGGCTTTTTTATATTACACCACTGGGGTTTAACCGATTTATATATAGCTATACAGACTGAATGATGGTCTAACTTCAAATAATAGTTCACAAAAGATTTGTTGATGCACAAATGCAAGCTACTGTGGCTCCATAGACATGCTCTGATCACACCATAAGACCTATGAAAGGAAACAAAAACAAAAAATGACTATAACATCCTGACCATATGACAGATCATTGTTTATGAAGCCACAGCATCCAAATTATTACTCCCAGTTTCTGGCCTGTTTTTACCCAATTACATAAATGTTAGTGTAGTATTACTTGGCTAATACTTAGTTATTACTTTGGTAATTAAGAGATAAAAACTTTACATATTATTACCTTCTTGTTTCTACTTTATTATCCCACCGTTACCACATTATTGCCAAGCTGTAATAGAAACTGCTGCCAAGAACTTATATAACTGTTGCACCTGATACCTCCAAAATTTCATTTTCACGCATCATTCTGACCACATTTTCATTTTCAGTGTCTTGAACATACCGAGTGGTTGAAAATGTAGAAGATTTTCCATACCAATATGAATGTTTTAAAGACCTGAGCCTTTTTGAAGGAAGTTTGGGATTTATTGTGGCCATTTCTGGTCACATGAAATCCATATAGAGAAATTCTGTGGATTCTGAACTTCCTAAGTTACCTTTTTCTGCTGACATAAAAAGAATGCATCGCTGGCAAAAGCCTCTGCATGTGAGAAACACTGTAATTCATACACTGAACAGGCTTTCTGTCTCACTAAAGGCTTTTTATGGTTGCATGTTCAGTTTTGCGAGTCTGCAAAGTCCTAACAATGTAAGAATTTGTCTTTTAACACAAGATTTTGAGGGGAAAATGGCTACACATCTAAAAACAGATTTCATAAATGAAAACTCATTCTGTTTCCCGAATGCTATTTTTGTCAGTATTCCTTCTACCCTGAGCCTAGTAGCTCTCTTTTTGATGGTTGTTTTTTGATGGTTGTGCACTTCCACCCACTTTCCTCAGTCTGTCCAGGGTGGGGGTGTGTCTTTTTGTCTTTAACATCAATCATCCATTAGCAACTAAGTATCATTTGCTACTTCTTCCTCCTCAGGGACTGCTGACTCACACCCTTGAAAAGGGTAAATTGTTTCCAATCAGACGTAGGTAACTAAACTTCACCAGTGAGGTGTAAGTGATTCCCATTTCGCTCTTCAAACGTTATCCAGACTAAACACTTGCACAGATGGTTTGGAGAGTGTGAGGAATCCTGGGAAACTCTCTCTTCTTGTTGACTGGCACTCTGCCCAGAGGGGTTTCCATGTTTATGTGATGGCTGAAGAACAGCTCTGTGTATAGCCTCATATGGGGACAGCATGGTCCACACCTGGACATTTGTGCACTGTATAATCTAACATATATCCAATTAAGTGTTAAGGTCCCTTAGAGCCTAGTCAAGCTCATGCTCCAGTAGCAAGCTCATCCAGAGATAATATATTTCTAATGCTGCTAACTTTCTGGGCAATAACAAAATCTGGACGTTTCATATTTTTGCATGAACTGGAACCACTCCTCTCAGCCTGAAGGAAGACTGAGCTCCTGTTTTGGTGATTTTTTTAATTAGTTAGTGTTTAAAGTGCTACTCCAAAGAGTTTTTTCATCATTACTACACCTCCTAAGAGACCATGCAAAGCAAAATCAAATAAATCAACCAAATTTAGTATATCATTTAGCCAGGGATTTCTAGATGCATGCCTGTAAAGCAGACACTGGAGCAAATTAGTTATAAATCATTCACATCTACTGAGCAACTGGTTTTAAATTGTTAAGGTTTATCCACCATGGTGTATGACTCCCAGGCTTGTTGCTAAGGATTTAGCAACATGTTTTAAACTTTGGTCTTACAACAGCACAATAGAGGCAGATCTGTCTGTCAGGTGTAGTCCACAGCTGGACTCTTAATGCTGGGTCCTCAGAGCCCAGGGAGCCACTCTGCTGAGCCGCTAATGCGTCCACACTCTAACCATCACCTCATCAGTGAGCTTCTGGGAAAGCATGGTTTAAAAAAAAAAAAAAAGTGAAATCCCTACCAAGATTTTACCCTCCACCTTAACAATAATGGACATTGTGACGCACATTCTGTTGCTGAGGACGACTGCTGTTGCTCTGGTGCACAGCCTGTTACAGCAGCAGGTATGGCTGTAGTTTTGAGGTAAATGTAATACTGTATTTTGCTATGAAAATAGAAAATAGGTGAAGTGATTGAAATGTGAAAACATACATGTGAATACATTATGCAAGTTTGTAAAATTCTGAGCTAATGAGCTTGAAACACAATATTTGGTATGACCACCTTTTTCTTAAACACAGCCTGAACTTTCTTAGGGAAGCTTTCTTGTCGTTTCTTTAAGTAGTCTTCAAGAATACTTTTCCAGGCTTCTTGAAAGGCATTCAAAGCTCTTCTTTGGACGTGTTTTTGTGACAGGCTGCTAGTAACAAAGTGACTAAAGATAAAATTTTAAATTAGTTCTTTGCTAAGTTGTCTGTTATGTGTAAACACAACACTGGATCATCCCTTGATTTAGGTGCCTTTTTATACTTGAATGATTCATAGGTCAGTGTTTAGTGTCTTTACAAAAAAAAAAGGGAAAAAAAGTCCTCTGAAAATGGTCAGTCAAAGACTGGACTGAAAATGAGTGGAAAAGCATCCAATGTCCAATGAAAAACCTTCAGAAAGCCTGGCTCCTTGGAAGCAAAATAAGCCAAATATAAAGAAATGAGGGGTGGCTCAAGACTTGTGCACAGTGTTGTATGTTACTGCTTTCTCATATTTAGTGTGTAAGCTTACCATATCTACATCTTAGTGTAGTATATTAGTATGTTACATTTGCTAATTATCATTAACCAGCAGCGGTTTTTAATGGAATTGTCTGCTAAATATTACGAGTCGATGTTGTTTTTAATTGCACAGACAGCATAGTCCACAATATCTGTGCCCCAGTTTTGCTACATATGATCATTTGCTGCACCAAAAAAACACAACAAAGGCCAAAATACCAGTGCTGAGTCACTGGGTGACTTCTTTGTGGCTATATCCATCTTTTATATACAGTCTATGATTTGATGAAGAATTAAACCTTTCAACTTAACGGTGACAGATAAAAAGTCAGGTGGTCACCAAAGCCAGTAGCTTTAATCTTCTTGGGACAATAGCTGTCTATATTAAAATAATATTTTAAAGAGTTGTTAATATTTTAATCTGGACTAAAGAAGTGGAATGGCTAATACTGTAAAATTTAAAGCAACCTGACCAGGTCATCTACAAAAACGAATGAAACCATTGAATGAAGCTAGAATAACTGCAAGCACACATCCACGTGCCATTGTGCTTCACATACATTTGGTTTTCTTTAGACTTGATAATGCAATTAGTCTTTCTGTACTTTCCATACAGTACTGATGTGTAGCATATAACCCTTTAAATATAATTATTTTGATAATGTTTTTCTATTTGATGCTTAACTAATTCATCTATCTTTTAAAAGATTGTGTTGTGGTGAAGCATAAGGACTGTTCAGAATGCCATCTATGAACTTTTTTCCAGGACATTCATGTGCTTCTCCACTGCCACAGCTCTTCCATAGCAGGTCTGCTCTTACTCACTACTGTATGCCAACTATTGTCTAAGAGCAAATAATTTCTCTTCTTATGAAAACCTTTAATAGTGCTTTCTGCAAATTGCTCAGAAAGGGAACATAATGCTAACCCTGACCTTTTCCTGCAGTTTGGAGTGCAGTATATTCACTCAGTAGACAAGTGCAAATATCTTAATAGTGACATCTGAAATTTGCCACAGTTTTCATTTTTGGCAAGCATAGCATTGTGTCTTGCTTTATTATATAAGAAAAGAAACAGCACTAGACTGGTATCATTTTGTTTAAAAAAATTTTTTAAAAATAAATAAATAATCAAACAGTTTTACTCTGGCTTGAATTTGTTTTTGTGAGCAGGAAAATTTAAGGCGGGAACTGTTATGTAACACCATGTGAC
Organism: Heterochromis multidens; assembly: GCA_015108495.1. NCBI lineage: Eukaryota > Metazoa > Chordata > Actinopteri > Cichliformes > Cichlidae > Heterochromis > Heterochromis multidens. The sequence goes on from VUQS01071759.1 coordinate 4,645, forward strand.
AGTAAACGCAGTGACCTTTTGTGGCAACAATGCAAATGGCACACAGGGGACAGGTGGCTAAGAAAGCACAAAGAAACCATCAGGGAGAAGAAAATGAGAGTCAAAAAAGAGACAAAGTGACCTCTGCATGATCAGTCTGGCTTTTCATTTCAATAATTAGTTCTTTTTTCTCGTGTGGTATTAACTCTCCGCCTTGTCTCTTTGTGATGGAAAGGAGCCTCTTTCACACCTATTTCTACCTGCTCTCTTTCTTTTAAAGTAGGGAATGGCAGCTGCGCTTCGGCACCTCCAGTCTGGGCTCAAGTGTAAATACTCCCTAACTGTGCCCTTCCTTTAAGAACTGATACCACTATCATTATCTCTTTTTCAGGACAGCTACAACCTTTGGAAGAGCCTGTTCCCTGAACTTGAAAACATCTTCAAATTACATTTTCAGGGACTTCCAAAGCAGACCACTGCAAGCTGCAGCTGACTCATTCTTAAGCCTCATTTATACTTTCCACGTCTATGAGTCAACTAGGGTCCGCTCGGGTCTGAGCGACGTAAATTTCGTTATCAGATGTTGAGCACAACGGTCTGTGCATAACGTCTGCGTCCCTACCTGGTTTTTTTTGTGACCTCACAAATTTGTCCGTGGAGAATTTACATTACAATGCATCAACTGCACATGCCCCCCGGGCAGATCTTCAAAGAAATATAACAGGATTGACTACTCGACTGTCAGGTCTCCAGCTGTTCGTCTCTGTGTACGTAACAGAGTATAATCGAGGCATTACTCAAACAAAATCAGATGCTGCTTTCGGAAAGATTCATGTTTTATGCTCTGAAAATGAGCTAGTTTTGCATCTGAAGGGATGTTTCAGGAGACACAGTGTGCCATAAAACATCAAACGTAATGCGTATTAAAGCTTTTCCTTCAGAGTCCTAGTCAAGCTGGGTTAGTCAAGCACCACTGGCTTGAACAACCTTCCTCATATGTCTTGTTTTCTGGCAGCAGTCATTTGGAAATGTGCTTCTCCCAGCAGATCTCTAAACTCAGAGGGTGACCTTAGTAAGTTAGCATTCATGTTGCTGTGTTTTCCTGGTGTCTACAGGCAGCTCAATTGATGTCTGCAAACATTCTTCATCCCTCACCCACTCTGTCATCTCAGCAAAGTAGCATGAGGGTTCAGTGTGATTACACAATGGAAGAAATGAGATTACTCATCCTGGAATATGTGTTTAGTTTAGACATAGCTACTGGGAGATGTCACGAAAGAAACTGAAGAACTGTAGCCACCACACATGCACATGTTTTGCATGGTCACCATCCAAAGAAGAGTTTGTATCCTCTGTCCTCCTATATGTAAATAATCAATCAGAATCAGAATACTTTATTAATCCCTGAGGAAATTATGTAACACGAGGAAGAATGTGTGAAAGCTATGACGGCAGCTCCACCATCAAAACTTCAGTTTTTCAAGTGCCCGTACACCTTCATGCAGTAACTGCAGATCTGTAAGATTTTCACTTGGCATCTTTTCTGTCACATTCATGCATGACAAGTGTGATATGTGAGTTATATGAATCTGTGTGGCTAAATATGTGTGTCTAAAAAGATTCATGCATTTATGGACATGTTTGTGCTAGATATATCCTACAACATTCATCCAGGTTTCATTCGTGTCGAGACGTGCTATCAAAGTGATTCATGAGCAGGCCTGATAGAGAAGCACATTTAACATTCTTTAACTCCCACTGATCTCATGGTCCCATTCCAACCAAAGGGCAGCTACATTAATGCTTATCATTTATTACATTTATGCACTGTATATTGTTTATGAAGTATTCATGGGAGCCATTAGCACTTCTATAATCCATTTGCTAAAGATTTCCTATATTTACCTCAGTAGACCATATACATAATAAACTGATATCCCCAAGGCTTTTTATTATAACTTACCCTTACCAAGATTTGCAAATGTATTTTCATCAGACTAAAACACACCACTGGGATACTACTGCTGTATTGTTTTCCACCTTACTGCTCACTGTTTTGGGCCTATGTCCATCAGATGTAATATAACATCTTGTGTAAATCACAGCCACTTTAAATAACAGGTGAGTGCTGTTTCATCATTTTGTTGTACTAAAAGACACTACACAGTTGTCAAAGTACATTTTCTTCCATTCATTTTCTTCCTCTTACTTAATTCAGGGTTGTGGGGTGGGGGGGCTGGAGCCTATCCCAGGCGAGAGGTGGGGTACACCCTGGACAGGACACCAGTCTATCGTTGCGCCAACACAGAGAAACTAACAACCATTCATAACTATGACCCATTTAGAGTTGCTACTTAGCCTAGCAGGCCTATCTTTGGGCTGTGGGAGAAAGCCAGAGTACCTGGAGAGAACACGCTGAGGCACAGGGAGAATATATAAATACTATACAGAAGGTCCCTAGCAAACCCAGGACCTTACTGTGAAGCAATATCAGTACCCTTCGCACCACTGGGCTGCATTTTGGGTTAAGTAAGTTTTTAATTGCCACATATAGCATCCAGTTTGTTATCACAGTTAATTGTCGATACTTGTTAACCGAGCTAAGCGTTGATTACACTCTGTTGTGAAAACGAAGATATGATGGCCAAGCAGTCATTCCTGTTATATTTCTTTGAAGTCTGTTTGAAGTCAGCCACCTGGGGCTTATGTGCAGTTGGTGTACTGTAATGTAAAGTCTCCATGGAGGAGTCTGCATGGTCACAAAAAATCGCCTAGCAAGGAGACCTCCACACAGGTCCTTGTGCTCACCTTTGACAAAACTATAACCAAGCCCTCAGAAAGACTGACTCTGATTCACTAACATATGCATGATGGTGAGAACAGAACTGGACGGTACACACGTTTCATGTAATTTTGTGTGTGCACTTATTTTTTCCACAGGTTGGGAAAATTTCTACACACATCTTAGTGAACAAGACTCAGTGAGAGCTGGGTCACCAAACCAAACAACGGGCTGAAAGTAAAACCACAGTCAGCTGATAAGTTTTATGTACTGCAAGCCGCATCTTTCACGTTATACCTGAGCTGTTTGGCATGTTGTAAACATAAAATTTTGATTAGTGCATCCGTAATGTTAGTACATGTTATTAGACATCATTCTTTCATCGTCATTAAACTGTAAAGGCAGTACCACCTCTAGAGTGGCCATTTTTGAACCACTTTAATACAAGAAGAAGTAGCACAAACATAACTTTTGTACTGACAGTGGCCTCAGTGGTCTATAACACAACACGCTTAGACAGCATTTAGAATAAATGCTCACAGATAAAAAGGTACCACTTCTCTGGGGGCTGTTCTGGGAAATATAACTGACTGAATACTTGATGTAAGTTAAGACAGATGTAGACACAACAACAACTACAAAAAATGGCAACAACTAATCACAAAGAGACGCTGAGGAAACAAAGTGGATAAATCATAGAGTGAATTCTAAATTTCTTTGTCACCCTACGGAGGATGAAGTGGCTGGCTTTCCCATGAAACCCAAATTCTCTGCAGCACTGGAGCACTCTGATGAATGAAGTTCTATTTCAAAGCTTTTATTTTTTTAGTGCCAGGTTTTGCATTAAACAATCATACAGCCTCTGAAAGTGACAGAGAACAAGTGAGGCTGTCCTGATTGGCTTTTATAGCAATGTTTTTCCTCGAGGCGTCCTGTTGGCTGTCAGATCTATCTGAGGTAAACCGTGTTGTGAACCAATATTCTCCACAGCATTAGACAAAATCTGTGTTTTGTGTTACGTCTCCATGGGGCCATTCGTGAAGCTGCTTCCATGTTTAACAAAATTCGATCTCCTAGCCTGAAGATTTGTGATTGGAGCCAGAGATTCTGTATTGGTTGGCTAATTGTAGGTGACGGTGTTTCCTGTTGTGGGAAGGGACATACTGGCTCGATCACAGCGCAGGGTCGTTGCGGTCATGCCTAATAAGAAGCAGAATTAGATTCCTCACATGTCTGGAAACCGAGCACACAAAGGAGTCACACAACAGAGAGAGGAGGGGGAGGAGGAGGATGCTGGGAAGGTTAAAATAAAACAGGTCAGTAAAAATACTGGCATGAAGGGAAGAAGAAAAGCAAGGCATCGATCCCTTTATTGTTTCAGCTGAAGGACGTCTGCAGCCAGGAAGCTTCAGACAAAAGCTCTGCGGTGGGGCTATCTACAATTATAGCACTATATCATAAGAGGTGAACTGTATGTTTGGTTACTCATGTTAGGAGAGATGAATACAGTGTAGCAACCCATCCTGTGTCAGTTTTATGTTGCTTTGGTTACTGCGGGCATTATCACTGCACTTGAAGGCAGTCAGTTGACGCCTGTTCTCACTCCATTGTGGTTAGAGCAGATGGACCGGTGTCCAGCAGAGCTGTTTCAAAATACATATGAGGTGAGTTGCTGAACTTTAGGCACGGTTCAGCCAAAATTACAAACGGCGGTTCCAAGGATATTATCTTTTGCCATCACTTTTGCTATTCAGCTAGATTCAGCACATTCTGGTTCTTTTGGAAGTCAAATCCTGTTAGCATTCGAGAGGACTCTAAAGTCATTTTCAGAGTTATGGTTCTTATTCCACGTCTGCTTGCATTAGCCAGCAGATGCGCCATACACTGTAACCCTCTTCATAGGCATAATAATGCACTGATTTATGAAGCAGCAACTCAGAACACCAGAATAAATGTGAACCCCAGAAACGGATATATAACGCTTGTTTAGCACTTGGCATGTCCAGCCCCAAGCGGACAAGATTTTGGCTGTGTTGGAGCTCTCTTTTTTTGCTTTGCTCCGTGTTGTGTCATCTATAATCTCTCTCTCTCCCTCTTCCCACTCCCCCTCCAACCCACCCACACACCCCCACTTTTTTTTTCTTTCCAGATTTTTCTCTGGAGTTGTCAACATTTGACAGCATTTCTCGGACCAGCACGGCTGGATCCCAGAACAACAGGCAACAGTCACATGAGGGCCTCAGCATGAACAGGACCGGCCCATGACCCGGAGCGAGACTGTAACTCAGATACAATGACCTCATGAAGCACTGGGGAGAAGGCCTGTTCTTTGGCTAAACAAACCACTTAGAGTACTGAGTGAAAACTGAAGGAAGAGACATCTGAAAATAGCTTTAAATACATTAAAACTGGAAGTACTCCTAAGACACTAGTTAAATTATGTTGAAAATTTGTGCAAATTTATGTAATTACAGGCTGGCATCCTGTTCACGGGGATTTAAGAAATAGATGGGGAATATACTTAAGCAAGATGCAAAAAAGTCTCCCACAAAAAAAATCCCCAAATCTCACATTTATTTGCCAAGTATGGAGTTGGAGTCAGGAGGCAGTTAGTAGTTTGGGATGTAGACTGGGGAAATAGCAAGTCTGGCTCTGTCAAAAAGTTCAAAAAGGTATCCAAAAGCTCCTGTAGAGAGATAAAGTGGAATCATAAAATTTAAAAAGTTCAGCATGGAGTGAAGGGTGTAGAAGGTCTACAGGATAGATGGCCTTGATTTATACAGCACCTTTTATCCAGAAGAGATACACACACACAAATACGTAGCGCTGGACATGATACTGAGGAAAACTTGGGATTCAGTGTCACTTTAGCACCCCAGTCTACCATCTGAGCCATATTAGTAATTCTTTAACCTTAAATCTGAGGAGGCTACATTGACTAATAGCAAATACAACAGCAAGTGCCAGTTTATCACAGAACAGATTCTGCAGCTTCTGCAAACAGTAATTTATAGAGGCTGTGTTAGTGGAGAATAGCCCAGATTTAACATCTCTCTCTTTCTCTCTCTCTCTCTCTCTCTCTCTAAACCTAGCTCAATAACACACTGTATCGTGTGTCAAGTGTACTTAAAAATACATGGAAAAACTACAAAACCCATCTTGACCATTTCAAGGTTATCTCCTAATGCTCCTGCCACATTTGGATCTCAACTTGGAAGACCCATTCTGACCACCTGCACGTGCTTGTCTGTAGTTTCACCGTCCTCCTCAAAAATAATTATGCTTGACGTACCTGGGGCATCAAACATAAACTTTATGGGCTTTTCAAAATTCTCAGAAACTTTAAAATGCCACACAGATGAGTATGTACAGTACATCAACTGATTGGTAATTTTACCCATATTTAACATATCCCCAATATTAAAGTTAAAAGTATATGGCCACCTCCAAAAACTCTAAATCTTAGCTGTGTTCTTCCCCTAGCATTTGCGATTCGATCGCTTGAGACGCCTGTTAACATCAGGTGTCTCAGGGCCATTCACTCATCTCCTGTAAGCTTCACTGTTCATTCATTGAGGCCCTGCACACTCAAAGTGTAATATAGTTTCCTGGAAGTTGACCAAGTGGTCCTACCCTGTGGTCAGCTATTTCCACACTCATTCACGGTCTGGAAGCATCTGTCATTTGAGTTGAATACTTGTTGCACTGCAGGAGGGTTATACTTACCTGTGCTGGGTCAGGTGTGTACAGTGTGGTAAGGATTCTGCTGGTGCAGGTATGACGATGGGAAACCTGATAATTACTGTAATCTTCAGGTAAGTATAGCTGTGGCTCAGTGGTTCTGGATCTGAGCGTTGCTCCATCACTGGAGCACAGAGGCTTGTCCAAGGTAACAGGGACTGCTTTCACAAGCTGCACTTTCACCGTCAGGCTGCTGCGATACAGCGGTTATAAGCCGTTAACTGGTGTAATTTTAGCTTTAATGAGCGCTTGAGGAGAGAGGTATGTTGAAAATTGGTACTCTGTGCCAATAAAACATTAAAAACAAGCTCCTGGAAGCCCTTATCTTTCAAAGTCTCCGTCATTGCTCCACCTGTAAGCTTTTCAGTTGTAATTCTTTCACTTTGCACATGCACAGAGCGAAGCAGTCCTTGCAATTGAAAGTTTACACCTACAAACATGCCTGTCATTTAGCACACAGGAAACATCATATTAAGTTGGACAATTAAAAATATGTTGGGAAACCGACATAAAGACAGATAGAAACAAAGCAAATGCCCAGCAAGGCTTAATAATGACAAAGTAGAAAATTAATCTGTTTCTGTTACAATGTAAATGGACAAATTTGATTTAAAGAGAGGGGAGGACCCTTGTTAACAGATCTGCAAGATTAAGAAGTTATCAGGTCACAGACTACTTAAACCCTTGTTTGACATAGCATGAGTTTTCCAGACGCTGAGATAAACAGCAGTTTTTAATGCTTTTTTGTCCTCCCTGTGGATCAGATCAGTGTTTCATGAGGCCAAGAGGCCAAAAATTTGTTCGACCCGCAGAGGATCATGTAATCCTTCAGCTGCAGAAATGAAAAAAAAGAACCATGGAAATCACCTAAATCTGTTTTATTAGATTTTTACACACAATCAGCGATAAATATCACACTGTAGTGGTGAGCAGCTTTCATCACCCTCAACAAAGAGGCGAAAACACTCATGTTGCAGCATCTGAGGAAAATCACCCCAGGGTTCCCCTCTGATGACCCCTCCAAGCGGCTTGGTTAAACATCCTGTCTACAAATTAACGGCAGAGATGGTGTCCAAACCTAGCTGGGGATATGTTACAAGCTACCCTCCAGAGAGGTTTGGGTCATCCAGACAGGAAATGAAAGGGAAAATGGTTGTAAAATGGGTTCTGCTCATGACTCATCGAGAGACCTGGCACTCAGAACGGAGCAGCCTGGAGCTCATCCCTTAGCCTGTTCTGACCTGGACTGCTTCATTGTGCCATCATTTTAATCCAGTCATAAGCTGTTAAGATGTTCATGTGTGAAATGAAAAAACTCTGTGTTTAATAAAGTTCAAATTGTAAGCTGGGTTTTGATTGTGTGACAACACGATAAGAACACATGGATGTTACATTTATAACTGTAATAATACTGTCAAACTTTGTTATTAATGCACAGCGTTTGACAGTCTTATTGCATTAAACCGTGTAAGGCTAGATATGATTCTCTGAAGATACCAGTAAATGTCAGTGCAGTTCTGCTTAGAATGTTACAGCTAATCAAATATGACATAGATGCCAAGTTTACCTCTTTAATTGCAGAAAAGTGTGTCAGTAATGACAGAACCAGCAAAGAAATCCAAAATACCAGGAGTTAACAGCAGAAACTTTGGAAACCAGGGAAACTTTGGAACAAGACAACAACCTGAAAAAGACTGAAGGAACAGAGACCGGTAATAAGAAACCGATGAAGTCAATCAGAGAAGAAGGTGGGAAAACGAACAAAGGGGGGAAATCAAAACACTGAAAGCAACATCAGGGGCTAACTTTCAAAATAAAGCAGTAAGTAGAATGAAAGAGGGAGTGAGAATAAAAGTAATTCAATTCAACTTTATTTTAAACGCCAAATCACAACAGGAGTTGCCGCGAGTTGCTTTATATTGTAAGGTAAAGACCCTACATTAATAGAGAGAAAACCCCAACAATCAGACAACCCCCTATGAGCAAGCACTTGGTGACAGTGGGAAGGAAAAACTCCCTTTTAACAGGAAGAAACCTCCAGCAGAACCAGGGTCAGGGAGCGGCAGCTATTTGCAGTGACCTGCTGGGGGTGAAGGGAGGGAGACAGGACAAAAGACACACTGTAGAAGAGAGCCAGAGATTAATAATAACTAATGATTAAATGCAGAGTGATGTATAAACACATGGTGAGTGACTCCAGACAACAGTGAAACAGGAGGCACAGGAACAGAAAACACTGAGCAAACACAAACGAAGGATTGCAACAAAAATCCAAGAATCTAGTCTAATCTAATCTCACCCACTTATTGTTCAAATGTTTTTGTATATGAGGGGCCGCCAATGATAAGAAAGATGGCTTAAAAGAAGACTGAATGGTGAGAAAATGTAGAGTAAAAATGTCTTGTTATAGACCGTGAATGAACTGATGGCCTGCACCAAGACAAGATAAATAAGAATTATTTTGAACTGAGAATCCAAGAGTCCAAGAATAAAAATGTGGAGCTGGTACATACATTTCTGTTTATCACATTTTCCAATTCTTGGTGATTTCCAGACTTTTCTAAGGGTATTAAAAGCCCAATATTTCTGCATACACTCAAGTGAGTACATTTATACAGTTTTCTATGTTAATAATTACTAGAATTTAGCAAATATGTCAAACTAAGACCCTATCTAAAGCTGTATTTTATTGGTTAATACTAACTTATTTGTGAAGTAAAAGTATGAATAGCTTATGCTTGCATTAGTTGCTTTATACAGAACATTGTATGGAGCTTGAACTGAAAGATGAAGCAGGTGTTCATGAAGATGTCCAAGAAAATCCACTCACACATAATTGAATTAAAAGTCAAATTCAATTATGATTCCACTGGAGTTTGGTTTTATGTGTTTTGGACATGAAATAGGTGGATAAATCTAACTGTAGGAGACTGAGTCTGTTCATTTCTGGAGCAGTGATGCTGTTTTGGTGCTTTTTGCTGGCGAATCTGTCAGCTCGGGGCTCAGTCTGCATTTTTTTTTTTTTTTTTTTCAGGAAAACCTCCAGCTGGCCTTGTGTGTGGAATTACACCCAAGGATCCAAGCAGGGCAGGCTCACAGAAATGACAAAAAAAATGAAAATCCAAAATACATTTTTTTTAATGTATCCTGCGGGTCTCAATGCTGCCTTCAGTCTCACACATGACTGTGAGTGACCCAGGCGAACGAAAAAAGCAAAGCTCTTTTGCTCCACTTGTGCATGTAAACGGTAATTTAACTGCAGTACATATACACTTATTGAAGTGCATGTATTGAATTTATCCCATTTTTAATAAGATGCTGACAAATTTCCAAAGCTTTGATTTTAGCATCAAGACGATACACTCTGTGAATCCTCTCCATATTTTAACACACACACATAATACACTTTTTTGCAGCAGATTGTGAGAGAAGGAAAGTCAATAACAGTAAGAATGCCTCTGTTCCAGTACAGTAAGCCATGACAGTGAGGAAGCACTAACACCAGGACACCAAAAACTAAAGCCAAAACCTATTTGATCGTTTATGCCTCTAATTTTCTGCAGTGTATATCAAAATATCTGTTATGAAAACTCAACGTCTCTGGTCTGTGCAGTAGGTTTCAAACATAGACAGTATAAAAGATGGGCACGTCACCCATTGGTTTGTGAAGTCCTATTCTAACACCTCCAGATGATCATTTTCATCATCGCCATCTTTGTGTTTTGAAACCGGATGTGACGAGCAAGGGGTGGATCTGAATATGAATATGCGCGCTCATTGGCTAACGACTTGTCAGTCGCAAGTTGTTAGCCAATGAGCGTTCCCTGGGTTTTTAAAATGGACAAAGTTTGCAACATGGACTTCATGTTTTATTCAATATGCAACCCAAAATGACTGACTGAGCCCATGAACTCAACAGTAAAGTGTTTACTGAGGTCAGGTCCAAGGGTGGCATGGTAGTTTAGCGGTTAGCATTGTCACCTCACAGCAAGAACATCCTGGTTTTGAATCCAGGCATGCATGTTCTCTCCAGGTACTCCAGCCTCCAGGTGGCTTCCTTCTACAGTCCAAAGATGTGTAATTAAGAATGGTTTTCATCTTGTGATAGATTGGTGGCCTGTCCGGGGTGTATCCTACCTCCTGGCCTATGACAGATGGGATGGGCCCCAGCTCCTAGCTTAGAGTAAAGCAAGGAAAACATTTTCTTCTTCTTCTTTCAGCTACTCTCTTTAGAGGTTGCCATAGCGGATCATCTGCCTCTGTCTATGCTTGAAAGCAAGGAAAAATCATCTAGCCTTGCTATATTTAAAGTGAAACATTTACCTATCAATGCTCTAAATCGGAGTGATTAACAGAATACAAAATGTAAAAAAATATATATATATCTTGTTTTGTGTTCACTTTTTAGAGGGAACATACAGCAGAGAACAGTGACTGCACATGGCTGTTGTTAATGTCAGATGAGCCTATAGAGAATCTATAGAGCTCATCTTGGAAAAGCAAATACGTTTGGTACAACATTGCATTCAGATCACAATTCTGTTTGCAAAAGCTGCCAGACAGGACAGGGTTAAAAAATAAATAAATAAATAAATAAATAAAATAAAAAAATAAAAATGTCACAGTGAGGTTGCATATCTGTACCGAGTTTAAAACCCAGGTGCAAGTCTGAATTTCCTTTCTTTTTCTTGCATTGCATTGTGTAAATATGTCATTTTCTAATTATTTATGTTTTCTTTTTAATTGAACAGAGCCAGCTAGCTGGTTTTACCAGTTTCCAGCTTTTATGTTTAAGCACATCCAGAATCCAGCTCTGTAAATATGCAGACAAGAGAGTGGCCAATCTTCTTACTCTGCTAAAAAAAACAAAAGCAACTATACATACTTAAATTTGATATCTTTGACCCCTTTGCCATACAAAATGCTTTCATTTGCAAGATCTTTGAGTTTCCACAACTCAGCTGGTGTGAGGTTCTTTCGTTGGTCTACGCCAAACATGTCAGCTGAAGGCCTGGTCTTTTCCTGAATGTTTGCTGGGAAACTGCAGCTCTACTCAAATGTTATTTTGGGACAGCATTGGCATTTTCCTGACATACCTCTCTCATCTAGGTCAAATGAGTGCAATCTCTTACTGATTGTAGACACGTGCACTTTGACACCAACAGCTGCTGGCGCTATACCTGCAGATCCTGTGATGATGTTTAGGAGTTCTTGGAGATCTTTTTTTCTCCCACATCAAACACTGTTCAAGGGATGATTTAACTGGGATGGCCAGTTCTGGACAAACTGTCTGTTTTTTTAAGTCAATGCCACTTGTAGAAAATTGTCAGTGCAGTGATTTATTTCATCTAATTAGGGATCTTGTTAAATCCCTTGCCAGACTCATTGCAAAATTTTATCAAAAGTCTTGAGCGCTTAAGATCTTGGCATGAGGACAACACACACTTCAATAGCAAAGAAAACAGCAGACCCAAAGAGGTATAAATAAGACAGGTTCCACTTGTGATTACCTAAGGAGGTTCTAATAATTGGAACGTCTGATTCTGATTCAAGATATGAAAAAGACTATAAAATGTTAGTTTTATGTGTCCTCTACCACCTTTGGACAGTCCCTGTTTCATAAAACATCAAGTGTTTTGTTGTTTTGATTGATGATTGTTCGAATGTGTTGAAAAAGTCAAACAATTTCCATGGGTTGGACTCATTTTTTCACATGACTATAGTATGACAGAAGGAATCAGGAGAAATGTCTTCCTCACTTGCGTACGCAGACCTGCATGTAGTGTGTAAGGTTTCTAGCATTTGTGTGAGCCCGCATGTGACAATTGCATTCAACAGTAATAATCAAATCAGTCAACCTCATCTAGTTGCACTATGCAGCTTTCAAAAGAAAATCAGTAGTCTCTCTCTCTCGCCAAGGAGTTCTCAGCATTTCTCCTTCCCCCACAAGACTCTCTCCCACCAATTGGATTAAATTGGAAAGTAATGAAATTTCTTTTTAAGGAAATGATAGAAGTTTACGAGAATCATCTCATTGGGGAGACATAGGATTGCCTTATCTCGGTTTGGTTTTACGCAAGGGTGGAGAGTCTGCACTGATTCAAACGAGACGCATCTAGTCCTTTCACAGTGCTGTTGTATGAAATTACCTGGCTTTTATATCAGCTCTACCATCTGGGTCCTATTACCTCAGCAACTGATGAGCTAGCCTAAAATGGATTCATTTGTCTCTGAGAGAAGAATATTGTGGTTTACCCAGGAAAGGTTATGTTTGTAATATGTTGTGGGCTTAAATGCTCTCCAAATTGCCTGGACCCCAGTCAGTGGTATTTTTTTCTCCTGTCATAAATATAAAGCTATTTTGAGACCTGCAGAAATGATGATAAAATTATTTTATTCCAGACAGGAAACAAACTGGTGGTATTGGTGACAAACCCTGAAATATTTTTCAAATCTTTCAAAGAACATTATATATTATATTTGGGAATTTGCAGCCAAGTAGATAAATATACAGTCTTTAAGCTACTATTAGCGGTCTGAAGAATGCGATTTCATATGAAGCAGCTGGTAGACTCAAATCAGTGGTGGGCTGCATCAGAGCCAAGGATTTCATCTGTTTCAAGGGAAAGACAGTTACAAAGGAGGGTCAAAGAGCCACAGCAACATGCAGTATGGTACACGACAGCTTGTCAGAAAGAATTTTATTGGCCTCATGTTAAGTGCCCACAGGAACCATGAAAGAATGATGCCAGTAAAATGGAAGAAAATATCTTAAGATAATCATTGAAAATCACAACTTTGCTATCTCATTCCAGAGCATGACAACGAAGAGCCACTTTAGTTCAAGCCAAAGGTTTTGAATTCAATTTTTAGCTACGGTATCATTAGGCTGAAATATCTTGGCCTTAGCTGGAAGATATTAATGGGCTCTTGATGAAATCCTTGGTGACAGGGCAAGTCCTTGACTTTTCACCTCATTTTGTTGGCTTATGACCAAATTACATTGAGTTTAATGTGTTGACATTAAACTCTTGTTAAATTAAACTTTTGTTGACCTTGTACATGATTTCAGACTGCTTTTATGAGTGACCACTTCAAAACATCTATAGCTCTCATTTCTGTAGATAGCAAAAGTCATTTGGATGCCTGCCAGGCATCTTCTCACACTGCAATCACAATGCAAGATGAGTTTTGTTTTTAACTTCTTTTTTTTTTAGAGACTGGCGTGCGAGAATGAAATTGTCATAACCTTATGAGGTTTCACAGTCTTTATCACACTTAGATCTGATAAAGCTTCCTGTTTGTGTTCAAAAGAAGAACTGCTCTCAAAAACGCCATGCACCAATGCACACCACTCCATGCATAACCATATTACATTGTGCTGATGTGGGTTGTTTACTCTAGCTGTGTGTCTTTTTCAGTGCTTAACACAGGTCGCCCACACATGAAGGCACCATATGAGATATGGTTATAGTGGCAACTGCTGCTGTCGGCAACCACAACACACTAAACATAGTGATGACAGGAGCTCTGACACACACATTCAACACATTCAAATGTATTATCACAAGCAGATAAATCACAGCAAAATCTTATAGTTATTCATGTAAAACTCCTTGTAGTGTGACAGTTTCTGGCCATGTCTATTTGAGCAAACACTGAGCATAACTATCGGAATGAACTGTATGGAGTCAGGAAATTACTACTTTGCAAAAGTCTTGAGCCACCCTTCATTTCTATATATTTTTATATATTTCTTGCAAGGAGCCAGACTTTCTAGAAATAATCTTTTAAATAGTTCTCCAGGCTTTCTGAAGGTCTTTCAAAGTTGTTCTTTGGACATTGGCTGCTTTTTCAATCATTTTCAGTTCAGTCCTTGTACCTGACCATTTTCAGAGGAATGTTTGTGGTTTTTTTCTATTGTTTGTCAATTTGGTTCAAATCATTATCAGGAGAGGTAGAGAGAGGTCCAAAAGTGAGTGTCTACAGACATCTGTAAAACACAGTGGAGGCTGTCATGGTTTAGGGGTGCATTTCAGCCAGTGGTGTTGGAGATCTTGTCAAAATTGATGAAATAATGTATGCAGTAATGTACCATCAGATTTTGAGCCACCATGCAATACCATCTGGAAAGCATCTGATTGGCTATGGCTTCATTTTTCAGCATTTCAAATGATCCCAAACAGACTGCCAATACATTAAAACCATACCTGGATAGAAAAACACACAATGGAACACTATTAGACATGGATTGGCCTCTCCAGAGCCCGAACGTCAACATTTTTGAAGCAGTATGGGATCATCTTAACAGAGAGCAGAACAAAGGGCAGCCAGTATCCAAAGAAGAGCCTGGAGGGACAATTCCTGGAGACTCCTGCAGAATACCAAATATGCTTGTTAGAATTTTAACTGTTTAACTCTTTTTTGCCTTATATACTATATTTCCATGTATGTTTGCACATTTTAATAAATCGCTGCACCTATTTCCCATTTTCCTAGAAAAATATAACAAAATGAAGGCTGGCTCGAGACTTTTGCACAGTACTGTACACAGTAACATTATATTAGCTTAAACTGTGCTGTTTTCCCTTTATCAAATCCAACTTTATATTATTCACTGGCACAGATTGTTTTTCTTTTACAAAATGCTCAAAACATTGATTGCAATCCAATAAAATTATTTGATCTAATTCCCTGTTTCGGAGCACTGGTGTGAAACACGTATTGCTTTTGAAACATGCACAAAATTATATTTACCCAGCATGGTTTAATAAGATAGACAGATGACTCTCTCTCTTTGTGCGAGAGGACGCTCACCTGTCCTGAGACTTACGTAAGATAAACCTGCTGACCTCAGTGACCCTAATCTCTAAAACGAGAGGATCACCTTCCCTCTCTGCACTATCGCACCTTCACTCTCTCTCTACACACACACAAAGTCCTCCATTATGATCCACTTCTCTTTGCATCTCTGCCCCCCAACCTTTTTCCTTTTCCAGCGTGTTCTTACTCTGTCACTCCTACCCTGACCTATAACCTCACCTCAGCTCCATTTAGTAGTTTCAGCTTTGTAATTCCTCCCTGCTGATGCTTTCAGCTGAGGTGTATGTTTACAGAAGTTTTCAAATATCAGCAGGAAAAGCCATCAGCTCCTCATTGCTCCAACTGACAGCTGCTGTTGACCTCTTTGTCTGGGGATCTCTTTCTGTGTCTGGTTTCTTTTGTGTTTCCCTTAAGTGGTTGCTCAGAAAGGTAAATTGTAATACTACAGCAGAGTTGCCCTGCATTACCTTTTGTTTGACACACATTTTGCTGCAAAACTACTAATATGCAATAGCTCTTTCTTCCTTTCCAGGTCGATATTGCCAATACCATAGCCGACACTTGCAGTCTGTGTACAACAGTTTAATGTGCTTAGAACAGGGAAAATAAAAAGGAGGCTATACCATTTCAGTTCCCAGGAATCTTGTGCTTCATCTTGTTACTGCTCTTGGAGAATCACATAGAAACAATAAACAGAGACAGGACAAATCAATTGATTGAGTTATGCACTGTATGCTAAATCTTAATTAACTTTGGTTGTGCAGACGCTAAAAAATATATACTCTCTCTTGTAGAAGAGGAGTACACAGGCTTGCTGTTTTACCTACAATACCATGTTAATTAAATTCAAATTAAAAAATGCCAGTGAAATACACGAGGAAATAAATAAATGCCTCAATGAATAGAGACATGAATTAGTCAGTAATCTGTCTGCTGTCAAAACAAATGAAACTGGGTTCTAAGCACTGGCTACACATAGGCCTACACTTAGTAAGGCTAGGTTGTTGTTAAAACAAGTAAATCATTTAAAATGGATACAGGAGTGTCATAAAATTTAAATTAATGGCAATGAAGCAGACATTTTAGGATTACTGGGTTTGAAAGTAAGAATACAACTCAGAAATTCTTTAATTAATTGATGTGAGGTGAAATCACAACTGACCTCAAACTGTATCTCAAATCTTTATGTATCTCTTTATTGTGGCCTTTTTTCACTTCATTACCATGTTAATTAATTTTGCTGGCACATTTATTTATATTAATTTGTATTGCATGCATTCATGCTGTTTCAGTAACACACAAGTCAGTGATAAGTTATTCTCACTATCATTGCTCTCTACTTGCCAGTGAACTCAGTGATAAAAGTCTGTCTATAGAGCCTTAGCTCACTTATGGGTGTAGTCAGTGGAAGAAGTAATTCCTATAAACCGGGTATTAGTTAGACTGCAGACCGGTTAGTAGTGTTTTAACTTTCTGCTGTTTCCCCCTGTTGTCTTCCTCCCCTCACCCCCAACTGGTCGTGGCAGATGGCTGTCCCTCCCTGAGCCTGGTTCTGCCGGAGGTTTCTTCCTGTTAAAAGGGAGTTTTTCCTTCCCACTGTTGCCAAGTGCTTGCTCATAAGGGATCGTCTGATTGTTGGGGTTCTCTTCTCTCTGTATTATTGTAGGGTCTTTACCTTACAATATAAAGCACCTTGAGGCGACTGTTGTTTTGATTTGGCGCTATATAAATAAAAATGAATTGAATTCAATCTTCTTGTTGTCACAGCCTCAGATACGAGCGTTGTGTCACAGCTGTCGGTATCATCCCTGGGGTGTCAATTCGGGCTGTTTTGTCAAAAACTGCTGACGTGGCTCTTTTGTGCATCATGTCCTTTGGTGTCAGCGCCCAGATTATGGCATCATTGAGACGGGGTTGGCAGTCCCAACACATCATTTATCACCAAACAGGATGACTGATTTTAATTGAAAACATGATTTTTTTAACTCTAACTGAGTTGTTTTTGCAGCCACACTAAAGGGCAGGAAGCTTCTGGCAAAAAGTCGCTGGCACGAGGCACAATTGGCATCGGTGCCATGACCTAACCCTAACTGCTGAGCACAATGATGACACTAATCTTCCTGCCAGCTCATCCCATATGGACACTCATATAGGACTCCTTGGGGTCACAAATGCAGAGTTAATGTTGTAAATGGTCATGTTTTAACCCAGACAGACCTCCATCTTTCCCACTTAATGAAGTTCTGGTGCCTAAACTGGATCAAAATGAGTGAATCAGAGTGAAAAACCTCTCCCAGATGGGACACGCAGCGCCCTGGTTGACATACCTTTTCACATTTCTGTGACTCAGGTGAATATTTTTGGGTGAGAACGTGTTGCTGCTGCAGGCTGTAAAAGAGCAACGACGGATAAAGTCCAGACAATCTGAATCAGCCTAAAGAGGGCGTACAAAGAGGAGGTGATTAGCAGCAATGTGAAGACCAGGAGCCGATGAACGTCAATGACATAATGATGGCAAAAGAGGGGGCGGCTCCTTAAACTTATCTCAGCTTTTAGGTAACAGACTGAAGCAGCGACCAATGGGAGAGGGCTTCCTACCCAGGGGATTCCTGGCATGGCCATGTCAGTAGAAGCTCCAGCAACACCTACAGTATAAAGAACAGCTTCCTATTTCATCCTGTTGGAAGACGTAATTACACACCAATTACACACACACATTACATACATCAGCGTATGTTCATCCTGTGGCCTTCCACAGTCCGAAATGCACTGGTCACATAATAAAGCGCTTCTTTGTACTACAAGTGTTGCTGGAGCTTCGATCTCTTCAGACCCGTGTTCTTCTCCATGTACCTGTTTTCAAAAATGTCCACGTTCGTAACCAACAAGTGAATCTCACTGATTCATTCAAACTGGCAGATTTCAGTGAGCTGCTCCTTTTCTCAGTCATCCTCTGCATACTAGTTTGGTCATTCAGTTTGGGTCATACGTTCACCTCCTTCATCTTCTTCTTCCAGCTGCTCCCTTTCAGGGTCGCCTCCATCTCACTCAATCCCAGCATCCTCCTCTCTCACCAACCCTCTGCGTGTCCTCCTTCACTTGTCTCCAAACGTTCACCTGATCTCCTTTTATTCACTCACTCAAGTTTCCTTTGAGTTGATTACATTCATATCCTCCCTTTTCTTTCTGTGATGTGTTTCACTCGCTCCGTGTTTTTCTCCTAGCTCACAGACATCCTCTCACCAACAAACAAACATGTTTTCTTTCACCCACTCACTCAGTCATTTATATCATTTTTCACTGTCTCTCTTTTTATATGCGCTGTGTGTGTGTGTGTGTGTGTGTGTGTGTGTGTGTAGGCTGTCATCCATGTTTCTCAGCAATAAAGAGAAAGAAAGGAAACAAAAAAATGGAGGCAGTGGGGTTTGATGGATATGGCGGCCACCTGCTTCTCACTCACATTCTGACACAAAGAGTGGCGGCGGCGGCTCGGCCGCATTCATCATCATGAACTTCCTTTGACCTCAACGGAGCAACTGTGGCTCAAAGTTAGGGAACGGTTAGAAAACACAGAGCCATGGGAAGCATGTATTTTACATGTGTGATGAAACAAAGAATAATTTGAGTCTTCTCTTTAGGCTCAGCTGCTGTCTGAGCAAAAACCACAGAACTGTAGCATCCTCAGAAACATCCAATGACTTTCCAATTCTCCCACAGTTACAGCTGCTGCTCTTCATTTTAGTGTTTCATCGCTGTCCTGTCTTCCTCCCTTCACCCCCAACCAGTTTCTCAGATGGCTGCCCCTCCCTGAGCCTGGTTCTGCTGGAGGTTTCTTCCTGTTAAAAGGGAGTTTTTCCTTCCCACTGTCGCCAAGTGCTTGCTCATAGGGGGTCGTCTGATTGTTGGGGTTTTCTGTATTATTGTTGGGTCTTTACCTTACAATATAAAGCGCCTTGAGGCGACTGTTGTTGTGATTTGGTGCTATATAAATAAAATTGAATTGAATTGAATTGTTCTTGAACTTTTCTTCCTTTAATGTGTTTGTTGTTTGGTGTCACACAGACTGTTGCTGCCTGCTATCATGAGCTAGCCCTGCAGCTCTCTGTTGATCCCACTGTGCAGCAGGGGGCGCTCTGAGATGGTCCTCACTGAATAAGGTGACAGCTATGATTTCTGATGTGGCTCAGCACGTGTTCAAAGACAAGTGACTCCTGTCACCTCTGCTTTGTAAAGCCTCAACTTTCAATTTCAATTCAATTCAATTCAATTTTATTTATATAGCGCCAAATCACAACAAAAGTCGCCTCAAGGCGCTTTATATTGTAGGGTAAAGACCCTACAATAATACAGAGAAACCCCAACAATCAAACGACCCCCTATGAGCAAGCACTTGGCAACAGTGGGAAGGAAAAACTCCCTTTTAACAGGAAGAAACCTCCGGCAGAACCAGGCTCAGGGAGGGGCAGCCATCCGCCGCGACCGGTTGGGGGTGAAGGGAGAAGGACATGCTGTGGAAGAGAGCAAGAGATTAA
>VUQS01071761.1:0-14406 GCA_015108495.1 Heterochromis multidens
ACACCTCTCTGCATTTAATGAGCTATTATTAATCTCTGGCTCTCTTCCACAGCATGTCCTTCTCCCTTCACCCCCAACCGGTCGCGGCGGATGGCTTCCCCTCCCTGAGCCTGGTTCCGCCGGAGGTTTCTTCCTGTTTAAAGGGAGTTTTTCCTTCCCACTGTTGCCAAGTGCTTGCTCATAGGGGGTCGTTTGATTGTTGGGGTTTCTCTGTATTATTGTAGGGTCTTTACCCTACAATATAAAGTGCCTTGAGGCGACTTTTGTTGTGATTTGGCGCTATATAAATAAAATTGAATTGAATTTGGGAGACAGATACCTCTCTACTTTTAAGATTAGGCTTAAAACTTTTCTTTCTGATAAAGCTTATAGTTAGGGCTGGATCAGGTGACCCTGAATCCTCCCTTAGTTATGCTGCAATAGACTTAGGCTGCTGGGGGCTTCCCATGATGCACTGAGCATTTCTCTTTCTCTCACCTCTTTTCACTCACCTTGTGTTTTTACACCACTCTGCATTTCATCATGAGTTATTATTAATCTCTGGCTCTCTTCCACAGTGTGTCTTTTGTCCTGTCTTCCTCCCCTCACCCCCAACAAGTCACAGCAGATGGCTGCCCCTCCCTGAGTCTGGTTCTGCCTGAGGTTTCTTCCTGTTAAAGGGGAGTTTTTCCTTCCCACTGTCACCAAGTGCTTGCTCATACAGGGTCGTCTGATTGTTGGGGTTTTTCTGTATTATTGTAGGGTCATTACCTTACAATATAAAGTGCCTTGAGGCGACTGTTGTTGTGATTTGGCGCTAAAATTGAATTGAATGTAGGTAAAGGGAACAGAGGTGATGAGGAGATGTTGGGTAGGTATGATGTTAGGAAGAGCAATGTGGAAGGACTGATGGTGAACACGTACTTTAAAAAGAGGGAGGAACATAGGGTGACATATAAGAGTGGAGGAAGGTGCACACAGGTGGACTACATCTTATACAGAAGGTCTAATCTTAAACAGACAGGAAAATGTAAGGTGGCATCAAGGTGGTCTGTAGGATACCTTTGGAAATCAAGAAAAACAAGCAAGTGAAGGCAAAGGCAAGGATTAAATGGTGGAAGCTGAAGAAGGAAGATTTCTGTGTGAAGTTCAGGGAGGAGTAGAGAGAGGTAGGAGGAGGTAGGAAGAATTAGCAGATGACTGAAAGTGATGAGCTAAGAAGATATTTGGTGTATTCTCTGGACAGAGGAAAGAAGACAAGGACACTTAGTGATGGAATGATGAAGGACAGGAAAGTATTTGAAAAGGTTAGCAAAGAAAAAGTGGAACAGTCAGGGAGGCTGGGCATACGGCACAGAGAGAGGTGGTAAAGGCAAAGAAAAAGGCTTATAGTGAGTTGTATGCGAGGCTGGATAATTAGAAAGGAGAAGAGGGCTTAGGTTGATTGATAGATTGGCTAGACAGAGAGATTGAGCTGGAGAGGATGTGCAACAGGTTAGGGTGATTAAGCATAGAGATGGAAATGTATTAATGAGTGAAGAGAGTGTGTTGAGAAAATTGAAGGAGTACTTTGAAAAGCTGATGAATGAAGAAAATAAGAGAGTGGGACAGTTAGTGAATCAGGAAGTGCAGAGAATTAGTAAGGAGGAAGTGAGGGCAGCTATGAAGAGGATGAAGAGTGGAAAGGTGGCTGGTCCAGATGACATACCTGTGGATGTATAGACATCTCTAGGAGAGAGGACAGTGGACTTTTTAAGCAGATTGTTTAACACAATCTTGGAAAGTGAGAGGATACCTGAGGAATGGAGAAGTGTACTACCCACTTCATGAACAAGGGTGATGTGCAGAGCTGTAGAAGGAGTTGCCCTGTGTCTTTGTGGAGCTAAAGAAGGCATTTGAAAGTGCCAGAAGAGGAACTGTGGTACTGCATTATGAAGTCAGGAGTGACAGAGAAGTATGTGAGGCTGATGCAGGACATGTATGAGGACAGCAAGATGGTGGTGAGGTGTGCCATAGGAGTGACAGATGGGTTCAAGGTGAGGGTGGGATTGCATCAGGGATTGGCTTACAGTGGTGATGGACAGGTTGACAGATGAGGTCAGGCAGGAATCTCCATGGACTATAATGTTTTCAGACAACATTGTGATCTGTAGTGAGAGTAGGGAGCAGGTGGAAGAAAACCTGGAGATGTGGAGGTATGCTCTGGAGAGAAGAGGAATGAAAGTCAGTAGAAGCAAGACAGAATACATATGTATGAATGAGAAGGCGACAGGTGTAACAGTGAAGTTGCAAGAAGTAGAGGTAGTAAAGGTAGATGAGTTTAAATACCTGTAGTGTAATAAAGTGGTTGGTAAGTGTACATATATTTAAGACAGCAAGAAAAAGTTGGCTTCTCTTCTGTTTTACCCACTCATCAACCCTGATGTTAGTCTTTAGTTTATTACATTTATTTATATTAAAAAAAAAAAAACATTTGTCACACACGAGAGAAGATGGGTACTACTTCAGTACTACTTCAGATTAGCTGAAATTACCTGATAGATAATTTCCATGTGCAGTTCCTGGACAGCTGCACAATACACTATCTACAGATTTGGAACTTGAAGCAGCTGCATCATGTTCCAGATCAGATGCAGCTGCTGGAGCTGACCCTCCCACTCAAGACAGAACTTATACCAAACACACAGCAGTAGTGTTGATTCTATTTTTAACAAAAGCTGCACAGAGCAGGTGAGGACTAAACACTTTTTTAATAATGATGAAACACTATCTGATAAGCAAACAATGTTTGAGATGCAAATAAATAATAAATAATTGAAACTACCAGAAATAGCTATCAGCAAAACAGCTCTTTCTGGCAGTTAAAAAACAAATGCTATGAGATGTGTCAGTCAGTAGTGTTAGCATGTAGAGTGCATCCAGAAAGTATTCACAGCCTTTGGCATGACAGTCAAAACTGAGCTCAGGTGCATCCTTTTTCCACTGACCAAGAACCTGATGTCACTCTGACAGTGCTCCAGCATTGCTCTGTGGAGAGAGGAGAGCCTTCCAGAAGGACAACCATTTCTGCAACATTCCATCTATCAGGCTTGTATGGTAGAGTGGCCTACTTAAGCCACTCTTCAGTAAAAGGCACATGACAGCCCACCTGGCACCTGAAGGACTCTCTAACCATCCATCCATCAATCCATTCTCTCCGCTTATCCAATTCAGGGTCACAGGGGGACTGGAGCCTATCCCACCTGCCATAGGGCAAGAGGCAAGGTTCACAAGGCTAACACAGAGAGACAGACAACCATTCGCACTCACATTCACACGTATGGGCAATTTAGATTCACCAATGAACCTAATCCCTCTAACTGCATGTCTTTGGACTGCAGCAGGAAGCCGGAGTATCCGGAGAGAACCCACACAAACACAGGGAGAACATGCAAACTCCACACAGAAAAGCCCTGGCCAGATGGTTATATCAACCCAGGAACTTTTTGCTGTGAGGCAACAGTGCTAACCACCGCGCTACCGTACTGTCCTTTCAGACCATGAAAAAAAAATTCTCTGGTCTCATGAAACAAAGATTGAGCTCTTGGGCCTGAATGCCAAGTGTCATGTCTGGAGGAAACCAGGCAGAAGGAATTGAAAGACTACTCAGTCAAAGGAAAGATGAATGCAGCAATGCACAGAGACATCCTTGATGATAACCTGCTCCAGAGTGCTCTGGACCAGGGCAACGACCCTAAGCACACAGCCAAGATAACAAAGGAGTGGCTTCAGGACCACTCTGTGAATGTAATTGAGTGGCCCAGCCAGAGCCCAGACTTGAACATCTCTGGAGAGATCTGAAAATGGCTGTGCACCGATGCTCCCCATCCAACCTGATGGCGCTTGAGAGGTTCTGGAAACAATAATGTAAGAAACTGCCCAAAAATAGGTGTCAAGCTTGTAGCATCATACTCAAAAAGAATTTAGGCTGTAATTGCTGCCAAAGGTGCTTCAACAAAGTACTGAGCAAAGGCTGTGAATCTTTATATATATATATATATATATATATATATAAGTCATCACAAAGACAAGGGAATTGCATTCCATAGTCTAGTTTATAAATGATCGATCTTCCCAGGTTCTAAAAAGGTGTAGGGAACCAGCAGCATCTCTGGCCAAAAGATCTGAGTGGAGGAATGAGGAGGCTTTAACAGGTTTGACTTACACCGTGCAGTAGTACACCAAGAACTTTCCATAACTAATCCAAGCCTTTATGATAGAGTAAGAAAACGCTCGTTAAATGTGTGTCATGTTTCACTCCAGAAGAGAAAAAAACACATGCTAGATAAAAATTTGTCATTTCAAAAACTGCAAATTGCCTACATAGTATAATGTCAACAAGATAAGAGTGAGCTGTTTAAAAATAAAATAAAAACAATATCTCTTAAAGTTCTAAAATTGTATGCTTATATTCATATTAAATTTAGTTGAGCTGAGATTTGCTGAATCTAACTGTAGCTCTTGCCAAAAGGGAGTAGAAAACCACACAGATGCATAGTATGAAATGGTATTTTTGCCAGAGAAAGAGAAAAGCTTTGAAGATCCATATTGTCAGTAAAAGTATGAATGGAGATTATTCTTTTCCCTCTTCCCATGTGTTTCTTAAAGCACCTCTCTTCTTTCCACAGGGTCTGTACATCTTCTTAGTCTATGCTGTTTACAACAGTGAGGTAAGAATGCATTCAGTCCAGTTTTTGTCCTGCAATATCAGAGCACATCCTTGTACAGTGTGTGAGACTGCCAGCCTTTTGGACAAATCAGTAGGTGTAAAGACGGCTTCTCATTTAGGTGAGGAATGCCATAAAGAGGATCAAAGAAAAGAGAAAGGCCTTAACTTTCACGGTGAGTGAGCAGAAAGGATCCAATAGGACAGAAAATAAATTCCCTCTTCAGAAAAGTTTATTGGACTGAAATGTGGACTGGGTTGTGATGTACTGTCAGAACTGCTCCCAGCCAACCAGCTTCCTACCTTCCCAGAGGGCTCCAGTGACCTCCTGGGGCCACAGTCTACCAACGACCTCTAGCCCTGAGACCAGTGAGACCTCTGTACCTACCAGCTCCACTTCCACATCCATGGTCATCAAGAATGGTAGGCTGATGTGATGTGCTCTTCACTCAAGTATTACAGAAGACAGAAGAGCTGAGCTTTTTTATTGAATTATAGATATATCCCCAGATGCTGCCTTTCACGATCTATAAATGCACATTTCTCTATAACACTCCATTTCTCTCATTTGTGCTGCTACCACAGTGTAGGCGCAAACCACTGGTTACACTCAAGAACAAGAGGGCCCGACTAGACATTGAAGAACTGAAACATCAAAAGGTTTAGTTCTAAAGGAAAAAAATGATTTGAATGGTGGGAAGAGAAAGTTATGGAGAAGGAGAAAAATAGGTCATGATCTGAGGCATACCACCTTATCTGTCAAACATGGTGGAGGTATGGCCATGTATGACTGACAAGGGAACTGGGCCATTAGCGTTTACTGATGATATGACTGCTGATAGAAGTAGTAGGATTAATTATGAAGTGCACAGGGCCTGGCAGCGCATCCACTATGGTGGTGTACACAGGCAAAATTACAAAAACTGTGTCATCTTACTATAATGATTGTGGCGTATGTATATATGTCTGTATGTACTCTATCTCCTCCTTAACAGGTGGACCAATATCAACAAAACATTGCACAAACATTGTCACACATACAGCGATTAACATCTATATGTTTTTTAAAAATATTTATTATAAATCCCAATTCTTTTTGATTTTCATATATATTACATTCATTTAATTTTAATCATCTCCCTGTGAATGGGATGTTACATGACAACGTACGTCACCTGTACGTAACTTAACAGCCATTAAATTTTGTTCGAGTCACCACAAAATATGGAATGAAGACTTTGAAAAAGCGCTGCAGGCCTTGTTATCTAAATACTTACAGACCTACCTGTATATTTAAGGACAGGATTCATTTGTGCCATTCATAATCCTCACAGATCAACTAATCTCAGTGCCAGACAATTTGCCCGGATTTTCTTATCATTGGGTTTTCAGAGACTAAATTGGCCAAAGTTAGATAACTTTTTTGTTTTTTATGATACTTTTTGATCACACCTTATATATTTATGACTCAAACAGGTTTATTGCTCAATGCATAACATAAAATCAAACTGTTTATGACCCCACCTGACAAAGCAATCACACTGCAGTTTGATTGAATGAATGTGAACACCATGACTACACAGCAGTTGCCTTCTCTGGAGACTGCAAGAAAAAAAGTCACCTTGATCCAGCTTCAGTGTTATGTATCTTTGTGTGTTACAAAATCAGTGAAAGAATTTAAAAACAGTTATTGTGGGAAACATAATGCATCACCCAGCCTTTAGACTTATCAAATGCTGTGGAGGTGAAGCATCCACCAAAAAGACCCATGAATGACATCAACTATCTATCCAACTTTTGACCATTGTGAATATTATCATTAGAAACTATTGTATGCATTTCAATTGCACTGCAGTTATATTTATCTTCAAATCCTTTAGTCCTATAGGCATGTCTTAAAGACATAAAGGTCTGGATGACGTGTTATTTTCCACTTAAATAAAATCCACTTAAAATAAATTCAGACCAACATGAAGTTATTGTATTTATCCCTAAAATTGCAGAAACACAGTTTCTCATCAGGTTCTTAATCTGGATGGCCTCCATTAACACTGTGAGGGACCGTGGAGTCATTTATGATCAGGATGTGTTCTTTAATTCACACATTAAACAAACCTATAGGACTGCCTTAAGGGTTAGTAAAGGGTTAGTTAGTTAAATATTTGGACAATGACACATTTTTTGTAATTTTGACTCGGTATACTTGGTGCAATACTGTGACAATTAGGAACATTCTATATCAAAATGATTCTGGAAAACGCTCCGTGAAAAGTCCTCAGTTGATCCAAAACGCCTCAGAAACTAGAAAGAGAGACCATATTTCTCACATATTAGCTTGTCTTCATTGCCCCCTTGTTAAATCCTAAACTGGATTTAAAATCCTAAAAGTTTTTGAATAATTAGGCCACATCCAGAGCATTCAGCTGTGAGGCTCCTGTCCTGTGGAACCAGCTCCTAGCTTGGATTAGAGAGACAGACATCCTCTCTTCTTTTAAGATTAGGCTTAAAAACTTTCTTTTTTGATAAAGCTTATAGTTATGGCTGGATCAGGTGACCCTTAACAATCCCTTAATTATGCTGCTATAGGCTCAGGCTGCTGGGGGACTTTACAATGATACATCAAGCACTTCCTCAACCCTCTCCTCTCTTTTCACTCGCCATGTGTTTATAAGGCTTTTGTCTTCTCTCTGCTGTCCCTGACCCTGGTTCTGATGGAGGTCTCTTCCTATTAAAAGGAGTTTTTCCTCCCTGCTGTCACCAAATGCTTACTAATAATGGATGATTTTCTCTCTCTAATATTATAGATTATTTACCCTAATATATAAAGCCCCTGGAGATGACTGTTGTTGTGAACTTGAGCTATATAAATGAAAGCTGAATTGAAATACTGCTATTAAAGATGACAAGGTGTCTGAGACATGAAACGCTGGGTTAGGTCACTAGTGAGATGAGTCTCATGCCCAGCTTGTCACACATGGATGTTTGTGAAAGACCCCTTGGCAACAAATTAAATACACTGATTCACCATAATTTATCAACGTGTTGGGTTAAAAGAGGGCTGTTATCACTTAGTGTCTCATATTGCCATGACTGGTGCATCACGACATCAATGCCAAAGATTATTTTCTGTGGATCTCTCTAATATTTGGATGTAAATGCTCTAGAATAATATTTAAAAACAGTTGGTCCTGAGAGGAATGCTAGAGCAATAGTCAGCAGGTCATCAAAAACCACAACCAAAACTCTCCTCCCCTCAACAAGCCATTGTGATTAAATGAGTAATGCATTATGGTAGTGTGCTTCAGACTCACCTCTTGTCATAGATGAGTTGAACCCATCACTAGCAATTTGTCCTGCTGACAAAAGGCAGTGATTAAATGCATCATTATTAATAAACAAAGGCATAAAAAAAAGAAGTCTGCACAACGAAAAGAACCAAAAGAGTTCCTGTTGAAAATTGTCATAATGTTCTTTTGTCTGTCATTCATTCATTCATTTTTCATTCAAATTGTTTTCATTTTTGATTCTCTGTGTGTTTTATAAAGCTTTATTTGTACTGTGATGTGCTTATATGACTGTCTCACATGTTTTGGTCTTTCATAAACAAATGTGTGTGTTCTCAAGGACAAATGCAAACTTTAAATACAATTAGTTGTATTTCATTTTCTTTCAGAGAGTTTCAGAAAGGAGAGCTTTGTGAGTTTCTTTTTGAACCAAGGATCTGGAAACCAAGTAAGTAATGTGTATGCATTATCAATACATAATGTTTTCTATTACTGATTGAATATGTCATGTGTTTTTGATGTTAACAGGTGGTACAGCTGACGGGGTTCAAGCCATCAGGTACAAAGCTGAAATC
This sequence comes from Heterochromis multidens, assembly GCA_015108495.1. Classification (NCBI taxonomy): domain Eukaryota; kingdom Metazoa; phylum Chordata; class Actinopteri; order Cichliformes; family Cichlidae; genus Heterochromis; species Heterochromis multidens. The sequence goes on from VUQS01071761.1 coordinate 8,544, forward strand.
ACCTTATACTGCCCTTGAGTTGTTTGGGAGTTTGTTAATTTGCTTCTGCAGCACAAGTACAGTAACAGTAAAATAGCACAACAGAATATAACACACACAAACACAAGGTACTAAAGAGAACTTTTGAGAAAAAAAAGAAAGTACCAAAAATGATGAGCTGAAATAGTGGCTATAGATTCCATGGAGAGGAAAATCAGAAATAAAGTGAAGATGCATAGAAGCAGCAATAAATAATTACAACAGACAGCAAACACAGCAGTGCATGGCAGAAGGTTAACAGTGAAGTGGAATGACTGATTAAAGGCCAGGAGTTGTTTTGGTCTAATTTGAGCAGCGGTGCCTGAACTGCACAGTAAACAGCAGCAGGAGTACACAGCGACCCTTTAAAGCTGCTGAAAAATGAATGAACATTTGTTGAAAATCCTGAATATTTCTTAATTTGTACTGAGAACTACATCTTTGATTGTCTTGGCCAAACAATTGCCTAAATTTAAGTCACCTGTGCAGCTAAGACTATGCTCTTTCAACTGTCATTTACTGGATGCAAACTGTGTCTCCACATAGAATTGAGCATAGCATTAGTTCAGTTAGACAACTCACATTTGATTGCTGTATTACAGAAGCAGAATACAGTCAGTTTGGCATCTAGGCTTCGAGCTGATGAGTAATGTTATGAGTAAACATTCCCCCAGAGCCCACAGGTGGATGCTTGGATAGAGGCATTAAAGTAGCAGGCCAAGATGTATGGCAGTAACTGCACTAACACATCAGCTTACAGTAAATAGATCGCCAGATAGGGAGGTTGTATTTGGTATATGACATGTGGAGCGGGGCATGTTAGTGTAAATGATAGTGCAGCAAGTGGTATCTGCCTGAACAAGCTTACAGGCTTCACTCCATTCATTCAATTTCAGGCAGGCCACAAAATCAAACTCAGTTTGCCAACTGGATATGTAGAAACGTGGTGTTCAAAAATAGAATAATCCCAGGATTTGAGGACTTTGGAATAAAATTAATTAATCCTAATCTTCTGTGAAATCCAGTCAGGTCATTGTGCCAGTTGTCAAAGTCAATACCAGAGGAGTGCAGTGCATTATTGACCAGTTAACACCCACCTGGTGACCAGTGCCCCCTTTAGGTTTGGGAGTCTGACCTTGTGGCTTAGAGTCAGGGACAGCTGTGGCTCATCAGGTAGTGCAGGTTGTCTACTAACTGGAAGGTTGGTGGTTTGGCCCCTCAGTCCTCCAGTGTTCATGTTGAGGTGTCCTTGGGCAAGATACTGAACCTCAAATTGTGTGTGACAGATAAAGTGAGGGTGGCTTGTAATGTTAAAGTGCCTTGAGTGGTCAGTAAAAATAAAAAAGTGCTTTATCTTTACAAGTCTACCTACCATGAAGTTATTACCAAAGACACTGACAAGACATATAGAACAAGTCTGTAATTAAATCCTAGCTTCTATTTGCTTATGAATCCTTAACCTTGGCCCATGACCAGATGGTGGGTGCTCGATACTGAAACAGGTATCTGACATATTCAACGAACTGCTCTGATCTTTCTGATCAGAGAGATCAGAGCAGCTCTGATGGCAAACACATCCAAAGCTGCACTTAATTCACTCTTTGTGAGATGAGTTTGGTCAATGCCATCACCTATATGTTTCTGAAAATGACTGCGTGCTGTTGGCTGCCTCTACCTTTTTAAATCCCAGTATCCATCTGTGGCCTCTGTGCTTTCACAGCTTCCTGTGTTAGGAGTGCTTTGAGTCCTACCTGTTACTTCTTTATCTGCCTTCAAATCATACTACATGGAGTATTCAAAAAAGCCTTGAAAACAAAATAGAAATAAGCATCTGCAATTATGCTCATTGAAATTCCTCATTTGACATTTGAGTTGGCTGAATGAAGTGACTCATATACTTCAGTGGGCTTTTGTTGATATTATCTTTTAATAGTATAAGAGGTCTATAACGCTGTTAGAAGGTGGAATGCTGTTTTTAGAGTAATTTTAATGCTTGTTGCACAGAAAGCAGAAGAAAACATAGTAGCTATAATTTTTCACTCTTTTTGAAAGTCTGAGTCTTAGGAGGATGAGATTCTTTCCAATGGTGTGAAGAAAATTCACATTTAATACAGAGACCTGACTGGAAGGGAAGGAGCAAAGATGAAGGGGGGCAGGTTGCCTTTTTTCCCATTGTCTCCATTTCCTGCTCAGTGTGTAGCATTAGGCTGTGCGAAAACTGCCTTGCTGTCTTTTGTCATAATGAATGTGCAGACAGACACAACAGATGGTCCCCATATTTCCAGAGGGCTAAGTCACAGTCTGTGGCTCAAATTGGCCGTCAGTAGAGAGAAGGAAGTTTGGAATTGATTCATTAAATGTTTAGGTGTCTATGAGGATGGTTTTTGAGTGCTGCTGGGCATTCATTGTTGACAGCAGAAACAAAGCAGAAGTTCATTCCCTTAATCAGAAAAATCCAGCGCTGGCCATTCACGCTGTCAGCCATTAACCACTCCAGCACCTGCTCTCTCTCGCTCAGCCTTTCATTCCTCTCCGTCCTTCTCTTCTCTTTTGTACACAAACACGCTCTCACTCCCATAACACAGAAAACATTAAATGTTAGAAGGAGCTGGGAGCCATAACTAATGCCTTTCACTTCACTTCACTATTTCAACGCAGGTTGTTGAACTACAAAATGGAGCGGATCCTATACTCAGTTACTACACACACATCTTCATCATTATCATCACGCTGAAAGAGGAACACACACACTGCATGGAAGAGAAAATGATGGAAAGATGAAGCCCCACCATCTCCAATGCTGTCACTGTCCTCTTCTCAGATCCCATCAGTATGCCTCTAACAATTTACTCATTTAATATCTTGCAACTGGTGAACTGAAGAGGTTTTAAAGTCCTAGTACACTCAGTCCACTCACAAAAATGTGTTCTGGTTTTCACTCTTGTTGTTGCTTCAGACCGCTCCAAAACATTGGGTTTTTTAGTTCAAAATGCAAAGTTAAAAGCCACATTTATGACCTCACACTTAACTTTGAGCAAATCCAATGTCCAGCAGGTGACTCCCAGCAGTGTGATGTGGTCTAAATAAAAAATACTTAAATATTCAGAGATACTGATATTTTTTAATGAGGAAGAAGGCACAGGTGTAATGTTAGGAATTTTTATCCAGGTAATTGAACTTTTTTAATTAAAAAAAAATACAAGCAACCTTCAGGGCTGAAAAATAAAGCCAACACCAAAGTGCCAAAAACTGCAGTCCCTCTAGGTGCCACTTCAGGCAGGTTCCAAAAGCGAGTCAGTCCCCATAGACTTTACAACATTAAAAAGCATGTTTATAGCCTGGTACAAAATACGTTTTTGGCCTCTATGTATAGTTTCCCTCTTCATAACAACTGCACAGTGGGTGAATCTTTTTGTAAATTTTGGTAAGGCTTAAAGTTTGGAGTTTGGCTGCTTTGATTGACAGGCACATGTAACTGCTAACCATGACCTCTACTGAGCCAGACATTTGTGGAGAGATCATATCATCATGTTATGTGGTGCAGACTTTCTAAGAAGTTAGTGCTCCAGTTTTGGTGAGTGAAATTCTAGTGTTTTATTAGTCTGTCATCTGCTAGTACTAATTAGCAGATAAATGCATCTGTGCATTGGACCTATACAGTGTATTGCTAATTGCTAACCATGCTTGTTAGTGTTAGTTGTTAACTTAGTACTCCACAAACTTCACAGTGACTATGTCCATCTTTTATATACAAGAAAAATAATCAAACACAAATAATTGTTCTTTAATGACTCTGATTTTTAAGTTTGTGACCACTTATTCGTATGTCTGTAGAAATATTTTGTCACAGTAACCTTCACCCTCACTTCACCCAAATAACATATCAGTTCTGAGTACACTTGAGATGTTTTGTGGTGCTTCTGCTGTCAGTAGATAAGAGCTTTTTCAGGTTTCTGTGACTACAGAACATATTCTCTACAGCAGAACTGAAGTACCTCCCTGAAAACTGTTTCTGTGAATTCTGAATTCTGCATCATAATCAGGATGCTGTATCTGGAACAATAGGAAGCTGTTGCTGTAATGGAACAACATTACAAATGAATTTCAAATACAACCATGTACAAATGTCTTTGTATAGGGGTGGGTTATCTAATCGTATTTCCCATTTAGACACTGGACTTCCATTGTGGTGCCAAAGTTGCTCTTTCTTTCATTCAGATTTCATATGCACTAATATGATCCTCAGTATTTATATGTGACTGGTTTTAATGCTGGCCTTCATTCTTATTCCTCCTGTCCACAAGTTCAGTGGAAATGGCTCCATGCTTCAATAGTAATTCAAGCTTAGCATTAAAGAGAACAACAAATGACATGAAATAATGGAAGTACAAATTCAATGAATCACTGAGATTATTATTGTGGGTTTAATATTGTAAAGTAAGATTGTAGCCTGGCAGGATCACTTCAATGTGTGGAATGTAAAACACAGATTTGTACTGACCAGATCCCAACAAACTAAAAATGGGGCAAAGAGTATGTTTGGCAGAATATGTGAAATGTTACTAATGCTGAGAGGTGTCTGAAATTGGGATGTATCTGACTTATGTCTTTTGTGATCGTAATTGTATGCTTGTGTATTACCTTTTATTCTACAGCAATAACTGCTAAATCTCTGTTATTACAGCTACTCTTTTAGAGCCACACGTTTCTTGTGAGACTCGTGTGTTGACTTTTGTAAACTAGAGCCAGTCAAAATTTGAGACATTGTCTCAATATTTAGGTGGGGGAAAATTATAAAAATGCTGTGCAGTCCCACAAGAAATGGAACACGTGGTCAAAAAGCTTAAAAGCTAACTTAGAAGGTTCCCTAACTTGCATGCTATGTACTCTGAAGACTTGAGGAACAGGAAGTGTGCATCCTTCCTGTGCTACACAGCAGCCATTTTAATGCTCCCTGTCCATAGCAGAGTGACGTGCACTGTAGGTTTTTCTGCATGAAGATATGCTGTAGGTCTGTGGGGACTCTGCAGGGTTTGTAGATACTGTAACCTGCCAGAAGCTGCAGCAGATATTAGAGCAAGAATTCTGAATGTTACATGTCTTTTTAGACATCACAGTGTATTCTTCAACATGATATGCATGCTGTATGTTTAGAGATTAAGTAGATGGACATTAGAGGAAGACACTTTTTGTTCTGGCATCCTTAATCGCTTAATATCCACCAGATCATTGGTGATCCATCTATGGTTAAATTAACATCCACCCCTTTTATAGAATTTTCACCTATTTGGAACACCCGTTTAAGAAGAAAACAGAAAAATTTTATGCCAAAATCTATCAGTCTTCACTTGAAATTTAACATCATCTAGTTTTGGAAAATCTGCCTATTTAGCTTATGGCTAACACAAAAAAAAAAAAAAAATCCTAACCCTAGATGGGTCGCTGATGACCTGAAAGACATGTTACACTCTGGAAGGATTGTCTGTAAAACTGCTGTGTATTTTAAACTGCTGACATTCCAGTCAGGGTTTCACTGATGTTTAATGATTTAGAACATAAAATAACCAATGTGAATGTTTCCACAATGAGACAAGGCTCTGTATCTTTTTTGCACAGCTGATGAATGTTGTGTAAAAACAGCCAACACGTCAATGGAGCTTTACTTCATTGATTTTTTTTTTTTTTTTTTTTTTGTTTTATTTTTTTAAAATAATATTTTTTTTTTTTTTTTTTTTTTTTTTTTTTTTTTTTTTTTTTTTTTATTTGTACACCATTTTTCTAATATATCTCTAATTCACGTTTTCTTCCTGACCCTTGTGCTGCTGCAACATGTGAATTTCCCCAG
>VUQS01071761.1:14426-81748 GCA_015108495.1 Heterochromis multidens
TCAATGGAGCTTTTTTTTTTTTTTTTTTTTTTTTTTTTTTTATTGGTTTGATGCTGTTACAATAAAATATATTTAAAAAAAAAAACATTTTGGTCACTCTCTCTTTGGGGAGAAAAGCACTTCAGTTTAAGACAGGACAGACGCTCAACTCACAGGGAAAAAAAAGAGTGAACCAAGAGCAAAAACAAAGAAAGCAATAGCGAGAGAATCAGTTCCACAATAGTAACAATCTGACCTCAACATAAAGAAGAGAACTTTTTTGTGCTGAAATGTATCTTTATCTTGCAGTAGATATTCACTTCACAACATAAATATACTATACAGAGTGATAACACATAGCTATCTCAATTGGAAAACTAAATGTGTGTGTGTGTTTTGACAGACATTAAGTTAAGGCTGGCAAAGTGATTGTCTACAATATCTTGATACACTGCCACATCAGTGGACCAACAAGAAATAATCTGAAATGGCTGCACAACATTACAAACACGGCTTTGACTTTGTCTTTGTTTTTACTCAGCCACAGTGACAATGACTGTTACTTAGACTGTGTGAGAGTACAGTGCAGGACAGAACACACGAGTGTTACTGTTCAACATAGGAAGTGCCACAAATGATGCTACAAATACACAGAACAGTGTTTTTACCCAGACTTCAGGTTTCTGATGCAGTTGATGCCAGACTGTCCACCAGTTGTCTTATCTCAGTTTAAAGTATGCTGTCATTATTCTTTGCAGTACAGAGTTTCAGTGATCTACGATGGCTTCACACCTCTGAACCTCTGCACCCATTGCTCTTTCACAAAGTGACTCAAAAAGGTCTGGTGTTGTACTCACTGAGTGCTATTCTGCCAGTCCAATCATCTTTCTTTGTAGCTTGTTTGACTGCCTAGCTCTATCTATGAAAAAGATAAATACCCACTAAGCAACATGTGGAGATCAGGTCAGCTGTACAGGTTGTTGTAAGTAGGCTTTTACTGTAGGTTTGCTGCTCTGGTTGAACACTACTGCAGCTTCTGTGTCACACAGTGATGATGTCAGCAGAATGGATACATCACAAGTCACTTAGTAGTAAGTGCAAAACAAAGACAACTTTTTCTTCCAAGTAGAAACATGGTTAAGGCTAAATGAACAAATTAATTATTTATCCTGAAAATTAGAGGTCAAATTTAAAAAAAAAAAAAATGAGAATACCAACTGATTTTGTTTATATACACATTTTTTAAAACAAACAAGTAAATGCATTAGTAAAGTCATCAGATATCTCCAAATATGCCACTCACTTAAAGGGAATCTATAATGCTTTTCCTTATTTTCATATTTTGTCTTGTAAGCTCTTACAGTGGTGGATGTTCATATTAAACATGACCAAACAAACATTCAAATAACAAGGTCAAACAATGAGTAATCCCTGTGAGCCAAATGCTCAGGCTACACGGTGCTCTAAATGTTTTGTTTCTGACAGTTTTTCTACTCTTGGCTCTGTATGATGTCATAGAGAAGGGATGTCACACACACACACACACAAACTTACACACATACATATAGTATATAATTATTTATTAAGCATACTAATCTAAATTGAAATGAGCTTAACCAAATTAATTAATATACTGTATTTATCGATCTTTGAGTGATTTTAATGGGGTTTTTCTGCCTGAAGCTTTTTGTTTCTAAATCATATGTTTTTTTTGTATGCTTTGTTTTTAGAAGCTGTCAATAAAGCACCTTTGAATTTCAATTTGAATTTGTTTATCCCAGACATGGTCACCTGGCTGTGAGCACAGAAGCTTGCTATTCAAGCCTATTGTTTGTGAGGAGCAGCCAATAAGAAAAAAAACTGGTTTAAAGGGATGGGGAGACGAGCTAAAACAGCTTGCTTCAGACAGGTAATGAACTGAGAGGCTTCACCAAGGCCCATATTAAGTATAACGTATTAAGAATTATTTGTAACTGTGAATCATTCAAAGCTACTCTCTAGTCCAAGAATAAAAACATGGAGCTGGAAGTGAACAGAATAGGTCCCCTTTAAGCATGACACAGGACAGAAAAGTTTTAATAACTTAAGCAAAGTCAGGAGACAAACATTCTTTTTAATATATCACATAACAGTACCCTGTCCTGCTACCATAGATACTCACTTGAGCACCACGTGGATGAATCGTGGCTGAAAATAGTCCTCGCAAATTCCCTTTTGTTTGGTTAATGTTTGCTCAAATATTTAAATGATGTCTATAACAATTTGTATCTGACTTAAGAACCCCACTGCAGTTAAGGGGTACTGAGATGTTGGTTTTCCCTTATATGATTTGCTGACACAAAGAAAAAAAAAAAGGAACTTTGGTTCGTATTGAGAGAAAATCTCGTCATTTTGATCATTCCTGCTAAAGATCCATGTGAGAATCAGCTCTCACACACTCTGATGCATCACTTCTTGATCACATGTACCCCACCGTGTTGACACCTTTATTTCTGAGGGGCCATTGTTTCCTCGAGCCATTGACTATCATGGATGAATGGAATTTTACCAAGAAACCAAATGTGACCAGATGCACCTTTTACTTCCATGCATCGTTATGGACTCAGAGAAAGCCGAGGACAAACATTACAGATGCCTCCTTCTGCTTCTCACGTTTACTGTCTTTGTTATTACCAATTGCACATTGATGTGTCTATTGTACCTCCTCTGTCTGCTCCTCTCCGCTCAGGCTTCCTTCTTATTTTTTTCACCCACAAAGCTTTACGGTGTACAATCTCTCTCTTTTATCTCCTGCTTTGTTTGTCTCTCTCTTCTCTGCCTCTCTTTCCCTCTCATTTTCTGTTTTCTTGTTGTTCGATAAACAACTGAATGTGTTTTTTCTTAAGTCAGGCTTTGCTATATCAAATATATTAACATCTACATAGATTTAAACTAAACTTTACTTATGTCTGTTAGGTTTCTCTAGCAGTGCTAGTTTAGTCTGATGACATCACATCATCAAAATAATAAAAATGATCTAGGATCAGTGTAGCATCTAAAACTGGGATCAAAAACATCTAATTTTAATACAAAATTTTTACTTTGGAAAAGACAAAGAAAATATCTCTTGTAAAATGTGCACATTTGCTCATCCAGCAAATAGCTCCATCCAGTGATGTGACAGCAAATTTCACTCTAAAGGCCCTGTCAAAGTTTGGTAGTGATATCACAAAGATATTTTGGGTGTGAATTTTACAAATTGAAAAAGGTGGCAATGAATGGCATTTATCTGGAGAGTAAATGTTTGATGGGCAGCTCTGTGGAATGTAGAAAATCTTGTCTGGGATTCATGTTATATTTGCTCAAAATAGATAGAATGTAACTCTATAGGCAGGTCTAACTTTAGATGTTTGAAAACAAGGTAGAAAATCCAGTTTATAAAGGTCACGTTAATGTAGCTCTGCAGAACATGAAAACATTAATATTCAAAATCTCAAAACTACCTTTGAGCACAGATGTAGCTTTATAATTCCAAACTTCAAAGAACATTTTTTCACATCCAACTCAAAACAAAAGCCCTCAGAAAGGTGACCCAGAGGGAATCTGTCTAGCGTCATTCGACATTTTCGCCAATTACTCTCTTCCTTCCACACACACACTCTCACCTAGACAAATAATATATGGTGGCGAAGAATCCTGCTTGTGCTCTTCACACACACGCTCTCTTAGCATGCAGCATCTCGATCAGCAGGTTGTTGCAGGGCACTTCTCCACTCACGTGCATGTAGCATAGGTAGTCCTCAGCCTGCGTGCTGAGGGAGCGCAGCTCTGGCAACCGTACCAACAGCTGGCTGAACTTCTCTTGGAACTGGGGGTAGGCAGACAGGGTGTACTCCAGTAGAGCAGCATTCACCTGCTCCTGGACGCCCTCCACAAATGCCTGGTTCTCCAGCAATTTTACATCTACATATACAAAGAAGAGAAAATTGGTTATGACGATGTGTGAGGAAATACAAACCAGCTGACAAGTGGAAGAGGAAGTCATTAATTTCTAAATGTCCACCAGATCACCAGTAAGTTCTAAGGTTAGGAACAAGGTTGATTTGGTTTGAACTGGGTTATATACGTCATATATAAACAGGCACATTTTCAGAAAGTAGAAGGTGGGACCTTTCAAATGAAGTCTCATATATAAAATTTGGCATTACAGTTTTTCTTGGGTGTTCTTAATAGGCAAAAATTATGTAAAAAGGGCTTGATGTTAAACTCTACCCCTTGCCCTAAATGGTTTGCCAGAGACCTGGATGATGTTAACAGGTTAACACTGTGAGTTAATGTTTTCTAAGTTATCGTTGATGACACTAACCCTAACCCTATGCTATTAGATTATGTAAAAAAAAATGGTGTTCTGCAAAGTCAGTTAATCAGGATACAAAAAATATTAATTCAAGCTGATAAACATCAAAAAATATTTACATTTTACGCACAATTTTTTTTTCCTTTTCCCCAAAACATAGGGTTAATACATGGAGTTAAACCTTGTTAAAGCAACTTAATTTCAGTTTAATTTCTATCGAACTTTCCAAATTTGACGAACTGTGGCAGCTATAAACTGGAATGTAGTATGTAAGTACACTGTAGAGCTGGAACAAGACATCAGAGTTGAAGCCTGTGACCCTCCACCATTTGACCACTTGAAATGAAATAACCTTCCCAAGATTTGTTCTGGAAATTTAAAGCACATTTCCCTGTCTTCTTGAGGCTATAGTTATATTTCTGAAATCTCTGTGCTGATTAAATGCCATAGACCAGTGAGGACTGTGAGATGCTACAGAAAAGATTCATATATGGAGTTTGTAATTTTTGTAATTTTTTGTATGCAATTTTTCACACCAAGCTGAAAACTAGTTAGCTTTTTAAAGGCTTATGAAGAAATGCTATTTACACTCAGACTGATCAAAGCCATCATTGTTCTGTATTAAATGAGACCATTTTCATTCAGAAACATTTCTTTAGTATCCAACTATTGTTGTGTTATATAAGTTAACCTTGGGTTTACATGTACATATAGTGTTTTTTTAATCTACACTACAGCTGCATATTTTCACCTTGAAACTGCAGTTGTACCAATAGTATCAGAAACATAAATTCAGACAGCCAGAGTTTCATGTCTAGCAGACCTAAAGGAACCAATCCCATTAACTCAAAGAGTGGGGTTAGGTTGTCAGGAACACAGAAGGATTCATTAATAGTATTATTAGCTCCTTGATCAAGCTGAAGGCTCATGTTGTCTGTTTTATTTCAGCCCAGTTTGAGAGTCACTACTGCTGAAGGCTGCATTAACAGTAACATGAACTGAGTTAATGACAGCTCATTATGTCACAGGTATCAGAATATAAATACATTGAATCTGTAGGCAAAGGACAAGAATTTTGGTTCTGGAAGCTTTGTGGTTCCTGTTTGTAGTCTGTTCCCACCCACCGAAAATATGTTGAAAAGACAATTTTGACAGACATCTAAACAACACTGAGATTTGGTTCCAAAGTGCAAGATGAAAAATTGTATTTTCAGATGGTCATAAAGAGGTATCTTTACATTGAAATTTGCGTGAAAGAGGAAGATTGCTCAACACATCTGTAGTCCTCAAACAACCAGCAGATTTGAACCCAGACCTTTTGTGATATGAGTGATATCAGTTCTAACCACTGCACTAGCATGTGCAACTCAGTATAATTCTGTTTTACAGAAAAAGGAGCATACAGAGAACAAAACTTATGCTGAAACAATAACAAGAGGCTCATACAAATTCAACATTTGAAAATGCAGCACACAATGACACATAACACATAACCACATTAAAATTGCCTTACAGTAATATTATATCTACCTGAAATTAATCCTGTGTGGCTGTCTGATCACAACCAGTTCCCAACCAAATAAAATGTCAGTGAAGAAAAAAAGGAAGGATGACTGGGTCTGATGTCAGATGTCTGGTCCATGGACATTATTTTCCAATCTCAGTTGAGAAGGCTTTGGCTACATGCATGTGAAGAGCAAAAGGTGCAGGGGGATTTGAATATTAAAGCTTTATTTCAAAATCAGTTTAAAAGAGTTCTTAAACCATTCATTTAAGGGATAAATACTATGTCCTGGGCTTTATGTGTATGATGTATCTATATGTATTTAGTAAGGTGATTGTGTGTGGGCGGCTATGTGTGTGTTTTTATGTGTGCGTGGTGCATGTGAGACAATAGCCTAGCCCCCTGGTGGACTGGCATTCAGCATCAGCTGAGCCCATCATTGAGAATCCATTCACACAGTAATTAAATGTTTTGAATCAATGTTCTGAATCATCTTTTCAAACTGCTTAAGGGCAATTAAATTACCCCTGACAAACCTGACTCTGAAGATGAGGGAAAGCAACAGTGCAAGCAAAGGAGCCACTGGCAAAGGCAGCAAATATTTTCTGCCTATGACAAGTGCTCTCCTCATTCAAAAAGCTCTTTGTTCCCTGCTTTGCCAGCGCTAAACAGCAAACACTTCAGGGAATCTGTGCGAGCCACATTTATGCTCTCTCCATCTGCACAAGCCGCTACATGAATGCCAGTCCTGCTATCAAATGATAGACCCATCCATTACGCTTCTTTTGAATGCCATTAGAGGACAATGAAGGAGGATGTCTTTGTTAATAACAGCTTTTGTCAAGCCTAGAAATTTAATTAAGTGAATTTATTGGAGGGAAAAAGGCCAGTTTGGAAAACACTTGTAACCTCATAGATAAAAAGGGTACTGCAGATTATCTGCAATTGTGATATTTTTTTTTCATTAGGATGTCAGTGTTGCTATTCAAAATCTGAGAAAAGACAGCATCAGTATGGCCATGCAGCTCCATGAAGTTGATTGATTTTTGCATCGGCTAGCCTTTGAAAGATACATGATTTACAGACCACACACATAAGTTCACGCTTTTCAAAACAGTTTTATTTGCAAAAAGGTCAAAAGGTTCACTATTACTGTACTTAAAATATTAATGTTTAGAAGAAGAGGTCTTCGATCTCCTCCTTCAGCTGTTTAAGCCTGATAAACTTATTTGCTGTTTGTGGAAAACATCATAGTAAGTCAGCTAGAAGCAATGATAATGGTGCTGGATGGTAGTTATTTGCTTTTGTTATGAATTCCCTCATCATATTGCAGCAATGATGCACAAACAAGCTGACTCACTTGGGTTGAAAAGGAGGAGGAATTTCAGACAGGCGATCTCTCTGCGGTCAACCTGCAGCACCCGCAGCCTAGCTGCCAGCTCCTGACCTCTTTGGACCAGACTGGACAACGTCCCCTCAGCTTGGGACAGGATAGATGACAGCTCCACCTGCAACACAGGCTACAGGTTATTTTCTATGCCCCTTATATTCATGAGACTTTAGCACAAGCTAAATACACCAGGTTACCGCTGACCCATTTAGGTTTAGGATTTGGTTAACATCTACACCTTTTGATAGAATTTCTGCCTATCTGGAACATTCTACTGAAAAGTGAAAAACTATTTGAAATGCAAATTCTGTAGTTTTTGAGCATTTGCCTATTTAGTATGTGGCTAAAACAAAAACCCACTCCTCTAACCCTAGAAGGGTCACCGTGAGCTGGTGGATGTTACAAGGTTAATAGTATTAAATTCAAGCCCCAAAAGCGTTCTTGAATCACTTTTGAGAACACAAATGTTTTTTTTTCCATAGTGTTATAGTGTAATTATTTTATTTTCCAATCACTAAAGGTTACTTGTTCACCAAGGTTACAGTCCACCCCTTTTCATAGATTTTTTACCTGTTTAGAACACCTCATACAAAACATATGAAACATGATTTGAAAACCTGAAACAAAACTGGCTAAAAGAAAACCCAGCCTTAACCTTAACCCTAAACAGGTCACTGACAAACTGGATTTCAAGAGATTAATTGGTTAAATTTCCATTCCCGTGTTTCGCATTTTTTTTCCTATAGATCTGCTAACCCTAACAAGAATTTCACTATTTGGGAGATAAAACAAGCTGTTTTGGAATGAGACGTATATGCTCTATATGTAATTTAGAGCATGGAAATAACCAAGTGAAGATGGAGTTTTAGAATTAAAATATGAACTATCAGTAGCTTCAGTAAGAACACATTAGCACTCCTATTAACAACCAGCTAAATATAGAAAGATACAAATAAAAAAACTTAAATGTTATTGATTTGGTTTAGAGACAAGTCTTAACTAAACACAATATATATATGATGTTACACTAAAGCTGCAGCTCTGAAAAAAGTTTGTAAAAACAAACAAAAAGAAAACTCCTCTGGATGAAGTGCAGTGTAACTGCATGAAGCAGACTGGTTGTTGTGCTGATGGAAGTTGTGCAAGGGAGTTATTACCTCCTGGCCAGTCACCAGCAGAATGCTGTCTTCCTTTCCGTGTTGCACTTGTCTGAAAATGTGATCCAGGACCAGCAGTTCAGACCAGCAGTTATGAAGCAGCTTCATTTGATCTCCCACCTTCAGGAAACACACACACAAACCAACAGACAGATGGGAAGAAACACAGATGAACAAAATGGAAAACAAAAGCAATCACAGAAAATCCTGATTGACATTAAGGTTGTTCCTGACTGAAAATATACCACTCATCTATTTCTAAATCTCAATAAATTATCTTGGGGTGGGGTGGGGGGGGTGATAAAAAAATAAAACAAAGGGAAAAATGAGGCCATTAATAACAAGAGCAGTATTCATGGTTTTGTGGGGGGGGTAATTTTCTATCATACTGGCACAACCATGTTGTGTGTTTACCAGCAATGCCTAAGACCTCTTCCACCTTCTCACCTCTCCCTAACACCCCACCTTTCTCTTTTCTGCTATGCTGTGCTCTGGGGGATGGGTATGTGTGTATTTTCAGATTGAGACCCCCACCCAACACGATCAGACCCATAAGCCTCCTGCCACAATATTGTCTGTAAAGTGAAGGACACAGCAGTCAGTAATTTTGCGGTCGCAGCTGCTAATAGACCCAGGCCCCATTCATCTGACATGGAGCTGACAGAATTACAGTCCATCTGAATGAAGCTATATATCAGTCACAGAGGTTAAAATCTTGCCACAACACTCATCTGCACCGGTGCAGTGGTGGGGGTCTGGGCATACAGTGATAAAGGAAGAGGTTAAGGAAGCAAGAGGTCTCGGCGACCTCCTTTGCTTCCTCTCCAAGAGAAGTTGGACACTCAGCTGCAGCCCAAAAAAAAAATGTTCAGAAAGAGCAGGCTGAATGTAGAGAAAAGGGCTTCATTTCATCTGCCACATGGATACTTAATGTTTCTGTCTCTCCATGTTAGAGTGTGGAGCTGGGTTGAAACTGATATGTCAGGTTACATACCTGTCAAGTGTCATATTTTACCTGTGAGAACCATATTTTATGAAATGACAGTAAACTATGATTGTTGTCTGCTGAGCGGCAGAAAGACAATTTCCAGAGTCATAGTCTGCTGCCAATACTGATATTGCAACCATGAGTATCTGCCAATACCAATCCGATACTGACTGCTTTAACTTTGTAAAACAGCTATGACAATATTTTCCAAGTGATCTGTGTTACATGTGGCAGAAAGTCTCGCAAAGTTTAGTTAAGCAAAACTCATGTAGGGTTTGAGGTAGAGTTTGGGTTCACTTCATGCATTTTATAAAGTTATCACCTATTTGGAACAGAAAACTATTATACTAAAATGAATGTATGAGACTTCATTTTAAAAGCAAAATATTCTAGTTTCTGAATGTGGCTACAACAGAACCCAAGTCTAACTCTATTTCTAACTTTTGACGTGTGTGTGTGTGTTACTAACATTTCCAACCTTGATCTTCCAAAGACAGCTATTACATTTTGAGCTACAGAGGCTAAAGTTGACCATGCCATTTCTTATCAGCTAACAAGTATGGTATTAGTGACTTTGAAGAAAATATATTAGTTTCAACAGTTCTGGTCAAAGTAGCAAGTCGGTCTCCAACAAGACCAAGAACAATTGGAATTTGTTTTGAGTGGGAATACGGTACCAGAACTTCTTGCTTGCCAATCAATCAGTTATTTATCTTCTGAGCTATAATGTAGAAAGTGATATGACAGTTTTTAAACCATGCCTGAGGATTGTTTGCTTTCTAGCTGTGCAACTGTGTTTAGTATCTGGTGAGTGAAACACTTGCAGTACTGCAGTGAGACTCAGTGTCAGGATGCAGTGCAGGCAGAGAAATGTTCAGTATTTAGTCACAAATATAGAAGCACTGTCTGGATACAAAAAACCTGTGCACAGCCCATCGAAGCTGCTAATTCACTAATATATTACATACTCTGGTGACCTAAGGACAAGCTCCAGAAATGAAGTTAACAGAGGGACTCAAAACAAAAACCAAAGACTGAACATGAAACAATGATTCATGATCAGAAAGCAGCATTCAGCTAATCCAAAGCTTTTTTTTTATTAACAAGATTTAATATTTAGTAAGTTTTACCCTGAAGTCATTACAAAATGCAGTCAAGCCTTCTGTCTGTAATTCCATATTCATAAATTATATGTATTTTAAGTAAACACTTTCAGCCTTTAGTAGTTCAACATTTGTGTTCATTGTATGCCAGCCATGTTTTCCATCATCACCAGGTGAGTAGAAGGTCAAACATATGACAGACAAAGGCCACCTCTGGGGAAATTGCAGCAATCGATAGCTTTCATTCTGAAAATAATTTAGTAACAATGTAGGCAAGTGCAGAGAAAAGCTGCAGCGGAGAGCTGACATTCCCCCGTTATCGTCTGCATGGAATGTAATTATCCAGCCCAGGGAAACAGCTCTTTCAGCGGGAGGCTTTCTTGGCAAAATATGCACAGCTTTGTTCTCATTGTCCATGTTGGCTGTCCACTGTGTATAAAAATGGTGTAACTGTCAACAGAAGTACATGAAATGTGCATAAAAAGAGGTTCCTGGCAGGCAAAATAAAGCTGTGTATTTGTTATGTGAGAGAACCTGTCACTTTACAATAAAGAAATACAAGGAAAGCCAGAGGTGTTAACCTTTTTCTTTATTTTGGTACATAGCTTGACAACAATTTGATGTTTGGGGAATTAATTTATGCAATAAGACATTAATTTGAATTATAACAAATTTCAAATCTGAAGATAAAATTATATTTTGAATGCTGTTGTTTAGAGTCTGACATCAAAAATGAGACATTTCATTCAGTCTATGCGAACCAAAATAGTTATTTTAAATTATTAGTGTCAAAAGTACAATTATATTGCTTAGTTTAGTTTAATATGTTGTTTGGTTTAACAGATTCAATTTTGTGTCTAACCAGCAATGTTTCCTAGAAAATGCATTTTTACTATATCTTACTAAAAATCTATTAGTATAAATTTATATCACATATTATGATGCTATCATGTTGCCTAGCAACTACCTAGCAATGGGCTAAAATTATCAATTTTTAGCATTTATGCATCCATAACAACATATAAAAGCATCCTATCATTTTTATTTCTCAGCAATAACATTCCAGTTATATCAACAAAAGTTGAATTATGCATGATATGCCATCACATTGCCTAGCAACTACCAAACAATAGGCTACAAATTTGACATTAACAATAAGAAAATCATCTTTGTATCTTATATTCAGTTTTTAATTAATTTGGATTACTTCAGAACTAACAAGATGTATTTACATAATCCCTGCTAGCCTTCTGAGGTACACTCCCCAAAACAATTAATATCTTGCTCCGTTTACACTGTTTAATCTGATAATTGGAAAGAATAAATTATTACATATGTTCCCAGTTGTATATTAATATTTGGGATTTCAGAATGGGCATGTCGTGGAATGTTCCAGCATATGCACACATGCACATTCTGCCATTATGGGTTGTTCTTCTGTGTTTTTTCCATAACATTTGTAGTTTAGTTTGCCAGGTTGTTTAATTTCCCTTCATGTTAGAATTGTGAAACTGTGACACCATAGGTGCAATGGGTTTATGACAGTCACTGAAGACATAGATAGGTAGAGCATAATATTCTACTCTTGCTTCACATAATGTGATGTGAAGTAATAATAATTATTATAACTATAATTACTTTATTTGTATATCCCTCTTCAAAACAAAGTGCTTCACAGTTTGAATAAAAGAAGTATACACGTTCCAACATACAGACACATTATCAACCATACGGTCACGCATTCATTCCAACATACACACTTCCATACAAGCAAAAAGATTAAGGGAAAGCTAAACTTAAAAAACTAGTTTTCATGAGTTTAAAACAAACCAGATTCAGCCGACCTGATAGGCCGAGGAAGGCTGTTCCAAAGTTTTGGGACTACAACATGAAAAGTGTGGTCGCCTCTGGTTTTAAAGTAAGAGCATGGAACAGTTAAGAGACCTTGATCAGACAATCATAGAAGTCAGCTGCAGTGATAAGGTCTCAATAACTCTGATATTTAAGCAGCGGCCTGTCCATGTAGAGCTTTGTTATAGAATTTTAAAGTGGAGTCTGAATTTCACTGGGAAGGGAAGAAAGAATAGGTGTGATATGTGAGCGTCAGCTAGTTTTTGTTAGCAACCTTGCTGCTGCGTTCTGCACCAATTGGAGATGGGCTAAGCAGGACTGAGAGATACACATGAAAAATTATTTACAATATTCAAAGCGGGAGAAAATTAAAGTGTGCACTAAAGGTTCCAGATGATGGAATGATAGTAAAGGTTTGATTTTTCCAATATTTCATACATGAAGGAAACAAGACTGGATTAGCTAAGAGATGTCAGATTCAAAATTTAGATGTTGGTCAAAGATGATCACAAGGTTCTTAGTAGATGATTTAATGTTACTGGCCTCCTTAGAGAAACTGTCAGGCCAAACACTAGAACCTCAGCTTTACTAAAATTGAGATGGAGGAAATTTGAATATATCCAATTAGTAATGGCAAAGAAGCATTCACTGAGGCAGGAGAGACTGTTGAGACTGTTGGACTTAACAGTAAGTAAACTCGAGCACTTTGCTTATATCTCAAGAGCAGATTGATATCTGCTTCCCACAGTAATTTTGTGCAAGGGTAATAAGTATTGATCCCATTTAACAAAGAGAAATTGTATTATTGAGAATGGATGGATGGATGGAAATTGTATTATTTAAATTGAAATTATAAATTGCTTGTATTGCTTGATTAAAACATTGTACTATGCTGTCAGCCATCATTGTTTCAATTATATACAACACACAACAAAATGGAACATGTCACAAAGTACATACAAATTCAATAACATTATGACAAAGTTGCAGCATACATTTTGTACATTGTCAGTTGTTTTGTTTTAACTCATCACTTCCTGGGCATATGCTCAGCTTATTTAGACATTAATTTCAAGTTATATTAACTTTTTCTGTGAATAAAGAATTACATATCTGGGGCTAAATTATAAAATATTAAAAGTTACTGTATATTTTTGTGTATCAGATTCTTGATAAAATATGGGCAGCCACTGTGCTTTCCTCCTGTATTGGTAAGACTGAAAAGCAGTTCAGCCAAGTATCACAGTATAAAGATACCTTGTGTTGTGTGTCAGAAGATGCAACCAAAAAAAAATCATCATCACCACAATGGGAGCTTTGTTTCTGAGACAATAAACATACAAAAGTGACAATAAAACAAACTAATCAACATGGATGTTCTCAGAAACAAATAAGTTTTTGTGTAATCATTTCATAGTTTGGAGTTGCTATTTGGACAATGAGCACAAATTAAATGTTATATGTGTGTGTGTGTGTGTGTGTGTGTGTGTGTGTGTGTGTGTGTGTGTGTGTGTGTGTGTGTGTGTGTGTATTTGCACATTATGTCTGACCGTGAAAGAGTGAGAGTGACAAAGATTGTATGACGGATGACTTTCTTCACTCTCTGCAATTCCCTCGTCGTTGGGTGACATGTCCGACGCCTGCTACTGCTACTCTTTAAACACACATGCAAATATATCCAGTCAGGCAGGTTCACGTCTTGGGAAGGACCAGGTAATTTTACTGCCTTCTGCAGATCACAGCTTGTCCCTCCCAAAGGTGTGGCGTTCAGCTTGTTTCTTCATGAACCCGTGCACACAACACAAAATATGATTGAACGTTGGATTTAATTAGAGTTTTCATTTTATTAATCGGATAGTACTCCATTGTGGTACAGTACATTTTGCATAATACTGTAAGTATACTATAAGGGCACGGATTAAAACTATATAAGCAGTGACCTTTTCCATGATTTTAAGATCATGCCAGGTTGTCTTTCTGTGTTTGAAGTCCATATAATGTCATAACATCTTGTTTGTGCCTTTGTGTTACAGAAAGGATACACAAAACAGTATCATTCGAACATGATACTCTAAAGTGGAAGTAACGTAGGAAAAATTAAATCCTACAACAGCCAACGATCCTGAAGTCTGCCATCACTCTATGGAAGAAATCTATTCAAGGGTAACATCTGCTCAGTCTTCACCTGCAATAATTTATGATAAGGATATGAACACACAAGTGATAGAAGATCCATCCAAAGGAAATATCAATGGGCATCGATGCAGTGCAAGAATTTATGGACTCTAATACTCATGGGTGCACCTTAACCATTTACTCTCTTTGTTAGATCGCTGTACGTGTTTTATGTATAATCAGGGATTTATTTTCTGCCAGAGCAGTTTTAAAAGAGTTGATGGACAATCTGATGGACACTTGTGCCTTAACTTTTAACAAAACTCCTTATTTTGTCTCATTTATTGTTAAAATGCAACAAATGTGGTACTAACATGGCCTTTTTTGTAAATATTGCTTTTTCTTTTATGTAGAAATGACATTAAATGTTTTATATACAGCAGTCCTTTGTATTTGTAGTTTTCAGATAGATAATGTCTGTTATATGTGAATGTAAACCATAGATTTATAGAAATTTGGATGTAAATAAATTTGCTTTAGGGGGTCATTCGAACTTTACTTTTGTTTATACAAATGTCTAGTCTTATACAATGCTGTTATTGTAATCACCTTTTTTTTCTGGTGTAATAAATGGTGTGTGCTTAATGCAGGGGTGGTTGGATACTTGTTGCAGGACAGATAAAAACACGTGTTTATCATTCGAGCTCTTTGCTGTGGCAAATTGTAAATTTTAACATCTTTCAAAACTGGATCCAGCATGCAGTAAATCTGTTGTGTAAAGTCTATTGTATAAAAAGTAAAGTTCTTAAAAATAGATTAATTCTGAACTGTAGCACTGTAGTCAGTGGCATAAATGGTGACCTTGTGTTCTGTGTGGGTGGTTTAAGACACTTTGTTTTATGTTCTTTGCAGGCAGAGGTATCATCTGGATATTTAACATCTAATAAAAAGACACATTTGGAAATGAAATGCCATTTTGTGTTTCTTTCGTGTGTGCACAGCAGCATTTCCTGCTGAAACAGACCGACACTAACGTTGTAAAATGTCAGCCACACCCTGTTTGCATATTTGTTCCTGCTCAGACAGGATACCAGACCTTCCCTGCTGCACCCTTATTTAGGCTCTTACCTCAGTGCAGGACCTCCATGAGGACAGAAAACATCAGCCCTTACAAAGGGAGAAAACCTTGTGATTTTTATTAAGGTGACTGCCATGTTGTTGATTTCCAATATGTGCAAAGCTTCCACTTGAACACCCATATTGTACGGGAATCCCGTTTCTTCATTTGATTGAAGAAAAAAACACCTCTGGATTCTTTGGACTGAAATCTGATTTGTCATGTGCATTTTTTATGTCTTTGCCAACCATCTGTTCACTGCCAACTATAAAAGGAAGGCAAACTGCTTAAAAAGCTAAATTTCTTATGACGTTTGTCGGTCCTTACCCAGCCCTCTGCTGGAGACTATAAGAAAGCTCATGTATGTGAAGTGGCAATCAAAATGTACACACACTAAATTACTTATTTCCCTGAAATATTTAAGACGATGTCTCACAAAATATTTTACACAACAGTATGAAATTCAAAAACACTAAAAATCATCTGTGTGGAAACAGAAAACAGTACACTCTGATTTCAATAACACTCTGTACAGAAAGGAAACATATTTGGCTACGTGACACAGAAATAAAATGTAAAGAAATGCCAATGGTGATCTCAATGTAGGTGTTGATTTTTAGAGAAGAGTGTGAATCAGATGTCCTCAGTGACCAGGCAGTAGAAGTCTGAGCGTGCTCCATAGTTGCGTGATCCCAGGTCAGAGACATCGATATCAGAGGGTTTTGGCTCAGCTGCTGAGCTGGGTGCAGCGGGGAGCACTGGAGCTTTGCAGGCCAAAGCTTTGTACACAGGGAGGCGAAGGCCTGTGACAAAGAGAGAGAATATTACACAGAGAGCTATATTACACATGTACTTGTGTAAATAACAATAAAAATGAATGAATAAATTAATTAAATTAAATAAAAAGAAAAACACTAACAAGAAGAGCCTATCAAGAGTTTATAGAGCTCGTCTTGGCAAAGCAAATATGTTCGGCACAACAGTGCATTCAGATCATGATTTTGATTGCAAAAGGAGCAAGAAGGAATGTAAAATCTCATTTTTCACTTCTTTGGTTTGTATCGATCGAACTGTGTCATGATTTTTCTGTATACAAGTGTTGCATTTCTTTTCTTACGAGTATGTAAATAAACTTTTTTTTACTACAGAGTAAAAGGAAGCCACTGCTTTAATTTTTTGGAAATATTATATTATAATTTCTTGGTCAGGGTTAGATGAAAGGATCGGTTTCACTCTATATCTGTCCATGAAATACAGAGGTACAGCTGGTTAGCCTGCCAGACTCTGTCCAAAGATACCAGCACCTGAAAAGCTCACCAGCACCAAAGCTTCAACATGAAAAATTGTATGCTCGGCTCTTTCTGTCCAAGTGTAGTTTGCTTTCTGAAGACTCATAAATCCACGTGAGACAGCCAGGTGGAGTCTGTTTATTACTTTTTACCTTTGGACAGACACAGCCAAGCTGTTTATGTCTTCACTAAGCTAAACTAAGCCAAGCCCACCATCATTTGACTGCAGCTCTTTGAAAATTGTATTAATCTTTTCATCTAACTTCCTGGAAGAAAACAAACAAACAAGAACCGTTTTTAGCTACAAGTACAGCCTGAAAGCATTCTCATGAATAGTGAAATGAAAAGTAAATATGTAAAAGATCATTGTGATAAGACACCTTAGTTATGAAGTTAAATATTAACTACAGTTTAATCAGTATTTGTTCATTCAAATTAGTCACAAACTAGATAAAAAGGAAGGTTTGACGCCGGCATTTTTAAAAAAAGTCTTTCTGGTTGAGACTTGCATAAAGGCTGTAATGTTTTATGCTGTACTTCTCATGTGACAAAAAGTACAAGCAAAAAGAAATTAACGATGATTTGCATTACTGGATCAAAGTCAGTAACAGGCGCTTGTTAAACATGTGCATGCTTGCCTCTGTATTTTGTCCGGGTATTAAAATTTAAACATTTTAACAGAAACAGTTGCATCCCACAGTCAGTTTGTACAACATATTACAGCTTTGGTAGGTATTTTTGCACATTATCTATTTGTTTTTTGTATTTTTACAAAAGTTTCTAGATTTTTTTGGAGAGTGAGTCCTCACACAGAGTTTAGAGTGCTCATCCAGTGACTGCTGCTCTTACCCAGATCTCCAGCAGGGTCAGTATCTGAACGGCAGTCCAGGTAGTCTGGCTCAAGGGTCAGCATGGGGTCTTTGTCATCTTGTAGCAATGTCTGAGGGTCACCGGCAGACTCCTTGTGGAAGATAACTCTGCGAGGCATCGCTAAAGCTAGCTCTTTCCAGAAGACTGAGGAAGGAGTCTGTGGATACCAAACACAAAGACACCAAATAAGACACATCCCAACATGCTGTTACAAAGTCAAGTGAACTTTCTAAAGTGTAATGCTATAGATTTAATTTTGGCCATCAATAATCCATAATAACAAAGTGAAAACATGTACTTTTTTTTTTTACTTTTATTAAACATCAAAAATGTAAAAGACTGAAAAAATATGTAAAATTGATTGTAACAGACACTTTTACAGACTAACTTAGAAGTAATTCAGATGGGTTTTTTTTCTCCAAACTGCTGGAAAATAAACAGACTTGTAACTGAAATATATTTGTCTTGTTGTTGTCTGAGCGCCTCCTTTCTGGTTTTAAGTGGGCAGTGCTGAGTTTGAAAAAAGTAATGCCACATACATACGCAAACCAATCATTAAAATTCCCCACTTTTTAAATCAAAATGTTACAACAGCCAATCAAATCTAATGAAACCACACCCACACTTTAATGCAGTGCCTCTCTGGCAATGTGAATCAAAACTAACAATCATCTTTGTAATGGAAGAATGTATGACTGAGCTGTTGTATCGGATATTTCACATGTACCAAAAATAAAGTAGTTGCTGAGTTTCTGTATTTATGTATTTACATGTAATGTGGCTAAAATCAAAATTCCATTTTTGTGTCAAACATAAGGGTGTTTAAATCACCAAGTATTACCACAGAGTTGTGTCTCCAGGTAAGTATGGTGAGGGAGTGCTGGTGCTCACTGAGCTGCTGTTTGACCTCAGGCCTCATGCGCTTATACTGACCCTCCAACACGATAAAGATGGGTTGCTGACACAACTCCAACAAGTGCAGGAGGCCTTGTCTGAAAACAGAGCTCCAGTTATCAAAAGTTTATTGAAGCAATACTGACCTCACGTGGTACAATGTAATAATGCACAAATGATTAAAATCACTGTTATACTTTCATAACTTGACTGTGTGCTATATAAATAAAATGTCATTGAACTGAATAACTCCAGTTTGAACGGTTATATTTCTGTGTATTTCTACTGACCTGAAGTTACCGGAGCACCAGTCCTGTTCAAGGTAAGCATGAGAGAGCAACACAATGAGGCGACGAGAGCGACTCATGTTCATTAGGAGCTCTGCAGAAGGATCTAGAAACAGATAATATTGCTGATGCAATAAAAAAAAGGCAGATTTACAGTCATATGAAAAAGAAAGTTTTCACAGGACTCCTGTGAAAAAACTAAGTACACCCTTACTGCTTCCATAGGAATTTAGAGGGTAATTAACAGCCAAGTGCTGCAAATCAAACTGATCATCAGCAAGTGTAATCACCTCTATAAAAATGGAAGAGCCACATCTCAGACTCTACAGGCCTCAATTAGCGTGACATTAGTTCATGACAATACAATTAGAAAAAGACTGAACAAATATGACTTGTTTGGAAGGGTTGTCAGGAGAAAGCCTTTTCCCTCTAAAAATAATATGGCTGCATGGGTTAGGTTTGAAAATCTGCATCTGAGCAAACCACAAGACTTCAGGAACAATGTCCTCTGGACAGACAAGACCAAAGTGGAGATGTTTGGCCATCATGCACAGTGCCATGCACAGTGCCATGTTTGATGAACACCAAACATTGCATATTAGCACAAACACCTCACACCAACTGTCACACAGTGGTGGAAGGGTGATGGTTTGGGCTTGTTTTGCAGCCACAGGACCTGAGCACCTTGCAGTCATTGAGTCAACCATGAACTCCTTTATATACCAAAGTATTCTAGATAGCTAAAGCTTGGCTGGAACTGGGTCATGCAACAGGGCAATTATCCCAAGCACAACAGGAAATCTATAGCAGAATACCTGAAAAAGAAAAGAATCAAGGTGTTGTAATGACCCAGTCAAAGTCCAGAACTCAACCTGATTGAAATGCTATGGCGGGACTCTAAGAGAACTGTGCATAAACGAATACCCACAAACCTTAATAAACTGAAGCAACGTTGTAAAGAAGAGAATTCCTCCACAATGATGTGAGAGACTGATAAAGTCATACAGAAAATGATTACTTCAAGTTATTGCTGCTGAAGGTGTTTCTAAAAGTTACTGATTCATAGATTCCTATGAAAACTGACTTTTTCAAGATTGTACATTTCAGTGGGTTACCCAGAATTACATATGGTGAGCATGAAAGCAGAACCTAAAAAGCCTAGATTACAGAGATTAAAAACAGCAGGCATAAACGAGGTAAACAATATGATTCTACTCCTACTCTCATGTAGATAACTGAAGCAATAGTAGGACTGCAGCGTAGGAATATAATCGTACCTGAGCCAGGTAGGATATCGTTGTCATTGAGGTGCACTTTGTACCCATTTATATTTTCCAAGTGAGGTTTGAGAACGAAGTTGACAAACTTCCTGTCATAGTCATTATTCACATATGAGATATAGACATCATATAATTTCCCATCTGAGAATGTAGAGACACAAACATGCAGGTGGTGTTAATACAAAAGTCTCAGTGGAGGAACTTCACGTTAGTTCAGCAGAGGTCTCACCATTGAGTTCATAGTCTCCGTACAAGTTCCTGTACCAGAGTTTGATGTTTAGGTGGCACCTGGAGTAAATGACAGCAGCTAAAGCCAAGAGGAGGAGGAGGACGATGGCTGCAATCACTGCAGCTGTGTGGCTGGGGCTGTCTGAACATATATACCAGAAGCAATAGAAAAATCATTAGAAAATATAAAAGTAATACTCCACTTTTATAAATTTGAATATATTCTGGTATAGTTTATGATTTTTTAAATAAACTTGTGTGCATGTTACATGCACTTTTTAAAAATTCCACTAGTGATAAAACATAATGAACTAAACTAAATTAAAATTAAAACTGAATACCTCGATCTACAGAATGTGGATTCTGTTAGCAGAATGTGCTTGTAAAACTGAATCTTTGCAACAACAAAAAAATTGAGACAACTTTTAAAAATAATTATTTAATGTTGCAAATCAGTCAACAGCCAGTTCAGGTGACAGTTACACTTGTGGTCAGTAGTTTACATCCACTCCTCATGGGCATGAATGTCATGGTAATTTGGGGCTTTTAATTATTTATTTGAACTGTTCATTTTCCAGGGTGGAATGATTGTGCAGCATAAATCTTTAATTACTTTAAAAAACAAGATTTGGGTGCACAAATTTGAATTTAGATTTTAGATTTTCTCTAATCCACACAGGGTCAAAAGTATGAATGCCTGCTCAAATATATACATACACTCACATAAATCTTTTAATAAGTGGTGCTGAAGGTTCAATAATGTCTTTTAACCTGACAAGGCCAAGGCCTATTAAATATTTATATTATTTTGAATACCCAATTCTTGTCATTAAAGATGCATCCTGTACAAATTACCATGACATTCATGCCCATGATGAGTGTAAGTAAACTTCTGACCACAACTGTACATTGTGTGTCATTGGCTGACTGCTTCCTGCACTAAAGTAGTGAAAATACTTTTTGCATGTACTCATATAGTCTAAAGTAATCAGATTTTTGATGTAAAGCACAAAGTTTATTGATTTGTGGAAATATGCTTGGAGAGCAATTCTTTCTTTCCTAGTCTCTTTTTTTCTGTCATTTTTACCTTGTAGAAAACCTTGTAGTTGCTGGTCTCGTGCTGTGTGACTATAGTGCTTTAATGCATTAGTCTGAAACTAAACTAACTCATTAAAACACAAAGTCACACAAAAACACAAACTAATCAATCAAGGCAGCACTACATCAGCATTTCCCATGTTTTGCCAGGTCAAATTCCTGTTTTTGTTAATGGAGCCTGATGGCCTTGACAAGTGTCTTAACTTAAATTCCTCTTTAGAAAACGTTTTGCAGGTAAAGAGTTGAAAATATAGCATACACTTACACTGAGTTCTTTTAGCTGCTGATCGTGTCCACAGCAGTAAATGACAGAGCTTCTGTGCTGGTCAGTACCTCTGTCTACTTGGGGGTATGCCTAATGCTATTCACTGCAAGTAACCCACTGACTGTGACTTTGAATCAGAACTTAAAAGAACCCCATTTCAAAGAAAATGAACTACCCATAACTGAGTGCATAAAGTTTCCCTGTAATTAATTTAAAAATCAGATTGAAATATGGAAAATGACCCCACTATGATTGCTGAAAATCCTCATCTTCTGTCTGATAAATAAATAAATAAATTAATTTTTTAACCTGAATTCTGCAGGCTGAAGTCAGCAGAAATGTTCCTCACTGAGCAGCTGTACAGCCCAAAATCTTCCAGCTCTCTGATGTTGATCACTAGGAGACTATTTACCATCAGCTGGTTGGCGCCAGGGGACCTGATATAGTTGGACAGAAAGTTAATCTAAACACAGGTACATGATTAATTGTGGACAAACTAATATTCAAAAGCTTCAAATCACCATGATGATGTGTTCAGCGAGTAAAGTGTGTGGTTGGTGAGGGTATGACCATCTTTACTCCACTGCAGCATGGTGTCACATTGCTTCTCTGTTGGGTCCCACAGGAGGAGAGCAGTGCAGTTCAGTTTCACAGTGGATCCCACATTTTTCCAGAGTCTCGTCAAGCCCCCATTAGGTTTAAATTCTGGAGCCTTGGAGCACTGAGAATCTGTGTAAAGACACACCACTGTTATCCATGTTCAGTGCAAGAGCTCCAGACAATAGAGGTCTTCATGCACACCGCCAGGTAGCAACTGAGACTGCTACTAGAAGGCATGCTGAAACAAAATGCCTTCTTGTGGGGGTATCCATTTAACTAGCTCTTTCAAATCCACACACTAACTATATGGCAGCTTGCTGCCAGAGCCACACATTAACAGTATTAGGTTTGAAATGACTTCATTACACTTACACATTGAAACATTACTTTACCTTTAACTAGGAGACGCACAGTAAATGTGGCCGTGCTGTTGTCCTGTTGCATACAGGTGTAATTCCCCTGGTCTTCCAAACTGAGGCTGTCAAAGTCCAGGTAGGTCTTGCCCTCATTTTTAGGGAGGTGTACACAGTCCTTTTGCCAGGTCAGCTGTGTTTGAGGGGAGCTCTGAACAATCTTCAGAGGGCACTGTAGTTGATATGGAAGCCCGACAAATACCCCCTGTTCTTTAAACCTACTCTCATCCACACAAGTTTGACCTAAAAATAGAAAAACAGGGGGTTAACTCAGGGCATCTGCTGACACTGAGTATTGATCTCATGCCAGTGCATTCCTATTCCTATTCCTATTCCTAAGTTAAAATCTGTAGGCTACACCTCAAAGCATTGGAAGCCTTTATATTTATTATTATGTAAGGTAACATGATACCAAGTATTGCTGTGTCACTAAAAACGGAATCAGGTGCACACCATTTTTGTATGAACGGAATCCATGTTAGTGTGGCTAATAACCAAACCACTTAGTAACTAGGCTACAATATCTGCACCAATTTATCCCTGATGTATGCTGTATGATCAAACGGATGTAGGCCACAGCGCAAATCCCCCGAAACTGGCTTTACTTCCTTTTGAGGAAACATTTTGCATACAGTCTGTGCATGCAGCCTGCACACACTCTGTGGAACGACATGACACTGTGTTTAGCTCTAATGCAGTTTTGTGGCTTGGAGTCAGTGATTAATGATGCATGAAGGTGAAGTTGTTTACACTTTCATCCAGGAAGACGATGAGAAAATGAATGCTTTCCTGACTTGGATTAAAAAAAAAAAAAAAACTTTAGTGTTGAGGACATATTCAGTGCAAATAAAGGACAGATTAATGACAGATTTACTAATTCCTAACCTGTTCTTCAAGTTGGTCAGCGCATGCGCATATTGTGACGTTAAGGAAAACCAATAAATATCCGCCCCGTTTTGACTTTTCCTCTTTTCCTTCCCTTTCTTTAACCCTTCCTCAAACACAGAGACGTCCGGGTCCAAAGTCCGAGTCTGGTCCTGTTGCCGGGCGACAGCATGTGACTGCGTGACAGTGACCACTTGTGCATTGACCTGGTATTTGCTCATCAGCATCCAGCAAGTGCAACCGTGACAAATGATTTATAATGAAAACGCATCCAAAATGAATACCGCGAATCCTACAGCTGCCAGCATGTACTCTAAACAGGTGTTCTCGGCAAACTATAAACCTACCCTACATGAGTTATAAGTTAAAGTAAATAAAGGCCGGTGAAAATACATCCTTACCGACAGCGAGAAAACTTTTGTCCCATAAACCGGAGCATATCAAAATGAAAGCCACCAAAATCATAGCCATGAGCAGGCAGCTGTTTTCCCCTTCTTCTTTCCTCAGGTGAACAATGAGCCGAGTCAAAAGTTTTCTATTTAACTACATCGCCATACCAAAAGTTACTTAGCTTATTATATAGTTACAGACAGAGTCGAAGTGGCTATGCAGACGTCAACCTTGCGGTTCATCAAGTGCACCTGGAAAAACCTGAAGCTCTTCTGCCTATTGGTTCCCAGTGGTCATGTGATGCATACACCGGCTTTTACCTGCTTTGCATTTAAACTTCCTGGACAGGAAGAAAAGTCTCTATAATAGGAATGTAAAGTAAGACTTGGGTCAATCGTTCCTGTTCTCTAACTTTAACATCTCGGATTAAATATCAGTTTTAAATTAATTAAGTTAGGCCTGTAACAGAGAGTATATAAATGTAAATGACTTATTCTCGCTTGTCTGTTTTAGTAATTCTGTTCAAATGCATGGCACCCAAATATAAATGGCCTATATGGGCTCTGACAAAAGAGATTATTATTCTCCACAGTTTTCACTTCCTGGGAAAACAAAGGTTAATAAACAACTAGATAATTTAATAATAACAAAGAATTTCTAAAAGGTGTGTTAATGACTTTGTCACTACCTAATAAATCTATTAGCTAATGCTTTAAAATAATCATTAGTAATGCTGTGAAAAAGTATTTGCCCCCTTCCTAATTTCTAAGTCTTTCACATATTTGTCACACTTACATATTAAGTAACTTATATTTGCCACAATATTACATATTATATTAGAGAACGATAACCCGAGAAAATACAAAATGCAATTTTGAAATGATGATTTCATTTATTAAGGCAAAACTACCTGGCCCTGTGTTAAAAGTTAACTAGTATATATAACCAGTAACTGGTTGTGCCACCTTTGGCAGCAAGAACTGCAATCAATCATTTGTGAATTGTTTTATTTCAGCCACATTGGAGGGTTTTTCAGCATGAATGGCCTGTTTAAGGTCATGCCAAAACATTTCAATCAGATTTCACTCCAGATTTTGACTATGCCGCCCCAAAACCTTCATTTTGTTTGTTTTTTTGAGCTACTCAGAGGTGGACTTGCTGATGTGTTTCGGATCATTGTCCTGCTGCTTGAGCTTTAGGGCATGAACTGATGGCCGGACATTCTCCAGGATTTTCATGGTTTCATCAATTACAGCAAGTTGTCCAGGACCTGAAGCAGCAAAGCAGCCCCAGACCATCACACTACCACCACCATGTTTGACTGTTGCTATGATGTTCTTTTTATAAAATGCTGTTTATTTTGTGCCAGATGTAACGGGACTCAAACCTTCCTAAAAGTTCACTTTTGTCTCGTCAGTCCACAGAATATTTTCCCAAAAGTCTTGAGGATCATCAACATGTTTTTTTGGCAAATGTGAAATAAGCCTTTATGTTCTTTTTGGTCAGCAGTGGTTTTCTCCTTGGAGCTCCCCCATGGATGCCATTTTTGTCCAGTCTCTTTCTTATTGTTGAATCATGAACTCTGACCTTAACTGAGACAAGTGAGGCCTGCAGTTCTTTAGATGTTGTTCTGGATTCTTTTGTGACCTCCTGAATGAGTTGTTGATGCGCTCTTGGAGTAAGTTTAGTAGGCTGGCCGCTCCTGGGAAGGTTTAGCACTGTTTCAAGTTTTTTCCATGTGTGGATAATGGCTCTCATTGTGGTTTGCTGGAGTATCAAAGTCTTAGAAATGGCTTTGAAACTCTTTTGAGACTGATAGATGTCAATGAGTTTGTTTCTCATCTGTTTCTGAGTTACTTTAGATTGTGGGATGATATGTTGCTTTTTGAGATCTTTTAGCCTACTTCACTTTGTCAGGCAGGTTCTGTTTAAGTGATTTCTTGATTCAACCGGTCTGGCAGTCATCAGGCCTGGGTGTGGCTAGTGGCAGCCAGGTAGGTTTGGATAGCTTTTTTTCCCTTAATAAATGAAATGAAAATTTGTTTGATGATCTGAAACATGTAAGTGTGACAAATATGCAAAAAAAATAAGAAAGCAGGAAGGGTCCAAATCTTTTTTCATAGCACTGTATATACAATGTGCCTCTTTGCTCTTATCCCAATACTGGTCACTTTCTAATAACCAATCAATACCACAGGTATAAATGTCATAAATAAAGTCATTAGTAACTAAGTAAGTAACATTTTATTTATATAGCACCTTTCAAGATAAATATCAAGTGCTTCACATCAAAATGCTAGAACATCAAAACAGAAAGTTACCCAAATGCAAGTTTAAAAACATGAGCTCAGGCTCAGTGGGAGAGAGTCCCAGAGTTTCCTTTAGTCCTCAGCCTTCTGTGATGTACAGCCAGCAGGCCCCGATCATGTGACTTCAGGGATCTGCTGGGGATATATGGATGTAAAAGTTCCCTGATGTATGCTGGTGCTTGTCCATGCAGAGCTCTAAAAGTCAAAACCAGAATCTTAAAGTGGACTCTGAAGTTAACAGGGAGCCATCCATCCATTCTCTTCCACTTATCCATTTCAGGGTTGCGGGGGGGCTGGAGCCTATCCCAGCTGCCATAAGGCAAGAGGTGGGGTACACCCTGGACAGGTCTAATGGGGAGCTGGTGCAACTGAATTAGAAATGGTGTAATATGTGAGTACTCTGAAGAATTAGTCATAAGCCTCGTAGCAGCGTTCTGAACAACCTGCAGATGTTCCAAGGAAGTTTTGTTAAGTCAAGTGAACCATGAATTACAATAATCCAGATGTGATCAAATAAAGGCATGAATAACAATTTTGAATTCAGAGCTCGACACAGTGGAACTCATTAAGAAATGTTTTAAATCAACAGTCATTATTGGTAGTATTGGACCATTGTATTGTAATTACATAAAATGTGAAATATAAATGGATATAAATGTATATAAGCCTATATAAAAAGTGCTTTACTGGACAGTGGCACATGTTCAACTCTATCATCTTTATATCTTCATGATGATCAAGCTGCTGCTTTAAAACCTTTTGTTCAGAAATGTATTTTTCTTGAAGAGATTTTGAGTATTTTGCAGTTAAAAATTACAATGTAGAAATTTAGACAGTTAAAAAATGGTCAAATCAGCCTTGAAGACAAACCATATGTGGCTTTCTTATCACTGATGACAAAAAAACATGTATGAATCCAAGAGATTGTTTCTACTCTCAAATCTGTAACTTTGCAAATTCAAAATGTGTCACATTTTAATCAAAAATAAATTCACAAGGACAAATGTATTCTCTTTTTTATTTAATGTTATAAAATGTTATAAAGCAAACATTCTTGCATCTGAGTTACAAAATACACAATCAGATTCTGTCTGTAGTAAAGCAACAATCATCACAGCGCTTTTTTTTAAAAACAATATACAGTAAGGCATAACACAGTCAACACCCCGATTGCAGTATCTGTATTGTAATTGTCTTTAGTCTTTCAATAAAACACTTAGATAGGCTCACATATATGGAGATCCTACAGCAAGCAATTGGTGCATTCTTAATACAGAATAAGAATAATCTCATGAAAGTTGTGGTCAGTAATATCAGTTGCTGTACACTGGTTTTGTTCAAGACAAATTAGTCTGCCTTCACAGTCCATTTTACCACAGCCCTCCATCTGAGCTCTTCAGAGAGATGATTAATGACCTTAAAGTTGACTCAACACTGTGATAGTCTGGAGACTTTAATGCAGTCAACACTGGATTCATGTTGTTAGGCTAACATGTGTCCTGTTAACACTGTCATGCTTCAAATGATCTGCAAGAAATAAAAAAAGTATTTATAAGGCATCATTTATAGAGGATTCAGTTAAACATTTCAAATAAAAGTACTGTTGAATGTGCGTGGAACACTTTTATACAGATACCACATGGTAAGTGCTAAGACAGTGAGGCCAAGTGTGGCGAGAAACCAAACTTAAATACATAGTTTTAATATAGGTATGTCTAATAAGGATCTTAATTTGTTTTTAAATAGTGCTATTATTAATATTATTAGTTCTAGAGGCAGAATCGCTATGAAGACTATCAAGATTTAGCTTGTCTATATAATTTAAGACAGCAAAAGTGTGTTAAGCAAGATGGAGCTTTTAAAATCAGTTATGTTAATCAACCAAATATCTGACAAAGAAGACTTTTCTCTGTCTTTCTCTTGAGATCAATGCAAACTTAGCAGTGTGGTTAAACTGACAGTAAGAGCTTTGACTTGAAAGGTTCAACTGAAAATCAGAAACAAACAAGTATGAAAAGAAACACGTCGTTGAACTTTAGGCTAATCACTAAGCCACCCTTCCTCTGCTCATATCAGCTCCAATAGATATATTTAGCAGCTCGCTGTCATTGAAAGAAAGTACCAACTAACAGAAAGTGCCAACTAACAGAAGCATTGAATGTTTTTGACAGCACGGACATTTTAGTGTGAATTAGTCATGTCATGAACTAATCCATCTAACAGCAATAATAAATCAGACATATTCTGAAACCTTTGGGGACAATAACATTACTTTATGTTTTTGTTTTACAAAATTTCAACAAGATCACAACAGTTTTTTGCATCTGGCGGCCACATGTAAGCACATATTATCAGAGACTCACTGGAGTTCCTCTTTTAGTCTCTTGAGTTTATCCAAGAGCCTAGAATTCTTCACTTGAATGGGAGCACTCGGCACAA
Source organism: Heterochromis multidens (assembly GCA_015108495.1). Taxonomy (NCBI): domain Eukaryota; kingdom Metazoa; phylum Chordata; class Actinopteri; order Cichliformes; family Cichlidae; genus Heterochromis; species Heterochromis multidens. Next base: position 43,214 of record VUQS01071761.1, read on the forward strand.
ACCAGGCTGCAATGAATTTGCATATGACGACAACGTGCTGCAAGCAGAGAGGATAAGGTTAGGAATTTAATCTCACTTTCCATTAAAAAAAAAAAAAGAGGTAATAATTTATTTCATACATCTTGGTTTTGTTACAGCCCAACTCTTAGCTCTGAAAAGTTGTGTTTCAAAACTGTCAAAATTAAGAAATCATTGTGAAATTTTGGATTTGTGTTGAATGTTATAAAGCTGCTCAAAAAAGGTGAATGTGTGAATGTGGTGCCTTGCTTTGTGAAAGTGGATAAAAGGCTTACCTCAAACACGATGACAAATGCAAAGCGCGCAGCTAAAATGATCCAGAACTGTTGGGTACGACTATAGTCCTCATTGCTCCGGTAGTCCTTATAGCTGTCAAAAGGAACAGACTGGACTTTTATCAGGTGTTTTTTGTTGTTTTTTCAGCCAAATAACTGACTTCAGCTGTAGAAGAAAACTAAAAGAAAACAAACCTGCAGTAGGAGACATCTGAGCCAGGAGGGATGTTCTCACTATATTTATATGAACCATTCACAAAACTCACTGGGGCAGTGGAGAGAGTGTTGCTGATGTAGCCGACCATGCAGCTTGAACAGGAGAAAAAAAAATTTAAGTGAAGATTGCATAGCCCAGTGCAAAATGTAGAAAATTTTCGAGAGGAATGCACTTCTCACTCAGTGTCTGGTGCTGCTGTGCCTCTGGCGCATGGGCTGTACCGATAACGATACACAAGTCGAGGGATGAAGTCCGAGGATACACCAATGACCAGCCCATTGACAATGACTGCTAAGACTCCAATAGCCTCCAATATATCCAGCCACACACCTAAGGAGAAGCAGCAGTGATACTAAGGGTCAACATGCTAACAAGACCTACAGTGTATTGTGCTGCCAGAATGCACTAATTCTTCACAAGCAGCTCTCACCAATATTGTTGGTTTTCTTGGGAACCATTCTCCGCTCAAGAGTGACCATCTTAATGGCATCCAAACGTATCTCTATGACATTATTAATGAGGGCCAACAGAGGAGCGAGAGGAAATGCTGCCACAAATATGGTGGTAAAGCTGAACTGGATCACTAAAAAGAGAAAGTAAAGAACAATATTATTTGCCAGATTTTTTCCAATATTAGTTTACCATCTACTGTTGCTGTTGAACCATGGTACTGAGAACATACCCATCTCCAGAAACTCATTGAACAGGCTAAAAGAATCAACATCATTGAGGCGGTAGTTGCTTAGCCAGTCTCGAAGCTTGCAGTTTTCACAAAGTTCATCTCCATCTTTAGCCTCTGAGTCATCTTTCAGATAGCAGTGGGCACATTTCCTTTGTAGTTTCTGGGTTCTTCTTCTATTCCAAAACCGGCAAAACCAGCTAATGCAAACAAACAGTTTATATCAGCACAGACCCAAGGTTGGAGCATTGTACAAATTTGTACAAGATTACAAAGCTCATTTATACTTACGGTCCGGTGAATTCAATTACATTGCTGATGATTTGCTTTAGTACCATGATAATGGTCATTTGGATGAACAGGTCTGTCAGACATCCACTAGGGTGACACTGCACAAAACAGTGAAATGTTTAGAATAAAGTCAGATACTTTACATAGAACATGAACATAAAAATAAATTTGCTTTTCTAAGTGTGGACAGATCCATGCTCACTTCCTCGAGTCTCCAATGGTCTGCAATTTTTACATAATCCCCAGGACGGCCATTTATCCTGTTGACATATTTAAAAAAGCAAGTCAATTATTAGTCAGATAAGTCTAAATCAGTCAAGGCAGGACAGCAGGTTTGACAAGTTAGGACAATGAGTTTTATACAGTACTGTGCAAAAATCTTAAGCCACGCCTCATCTCTCCATATTTTGCTAGGAAAATGAGAAATAGGTCCAGTGATTTATTGAAATATGTGCAAACATAAATGGAAATACAGTATATAAGGCAAAAATATAGTTTGTACAATTTTAACATGCTTGAAAGTTAATATTTGGTAATAACCACCTTTATTCTTCAACACAGCCTGAACTCTCCTAGCTGAGCTTTATTTTAATTTCTTTCAGTAGTCTTCAGGAATAGTTCTCCAGGCTTCTTGAAGGACATTCAAAGCTTTTCTTTGGATGTTGGCTGCCGTTTGTTTCATTCTCTGTCAAGACGAACCAATGCTTCTGAAAAATGGAGCTATTGCCAATGAGATGTTTTCCAGATGGTATTGCATTTTGTATCAAAATCTGATTGTACTTTTCTGCATTCATAATTCCATCAATTTTGACAAGATCCCCAACACCACTGGTGTCAAGTCTCACTGTGTGGCAGGCAGGAAAGGACCCAAATGCATGACTCGGAGGACAAGGTGTAAAACTCAAAAACAGTTTTATTGCTGAGGCCTTGCAAAAATACAAACTAAACAAAATGCCAGGAACTATAAAACTGGCAAAACAGAACCTTACAGGCAGACATAGGGAATAACTCACACAGGTTGAGGGAGATTGCAACGACGAACAAAGAGAGAGGTAGACAATATATACACACAAGATGATGAGGGAACAGGCAACAGGTGGGAACAAGGCTGGAACCAATAATAGACTAATGAGACAGAGGAAGCAAAACTGAACATTATCAAATCAAAATAAGACAGGAAATGACTAATACTGAGACCCGGACTAAGACACATGACATACACAAAACACAGAGACCAGGCAGACCTCAACGGGAGAACTAACATAATAAAATAAGACCCAAGAACTAGAACATAAATAACTAAACTATGAGGTTCTAGAAAACACTAAACTCAGGACTAATGCAAAAAAACAAATACAGAACTAAAACCTCAAATTCCCTTAATACAAAAGAAACAGTAAGTCCAAACAAACTCAAAAACCTGGATCAAAGACCCAGGACCATGACAACTGGCTGAAATGCAGCTCCAAACTATGACAGAGCCTCCACCGTGTTTTACTGATGGCTGTAGACATTCAGTGTTGTACCTCTCTCCTGACCTCCTCCATACATACTGGCAATGATTTTAAGCAAAACATTTAACATTTGGATTAATCACTCCTTGTGTAATTTGGCATACCTCAGCCTTTTCTCCTTATTACTCTTCCTTGAGAATGGCTTCTTGACAACCACCCTTCCACTGAGTCCATTTTTGATGAGGCTTCAGTGAACAGTGGATGGATCAGCTTAAGGGCCAGATGCATCTCTCAGGTCCTGTGTCAGGTCCTTGCTGGATTTTTTTTCCTATTCCTTAAGGACATGACTTTCAGATACTGTTTATCTGCTGTAGATATTTTTTTAGACCTGCTTCTTTTGTCCTCCACTTTTCTCAAATGTTTTAAAGACACACTGCACACCATGCCAAGTTTTCAGTTAATATCGCTTTGGGAATCACTAATATAGATATCATCATCCCCTAACCCTAAGCCCCGAGCACAACTGGTGAATGCGTTGAATACCAGAGCAGCTGACCTGAAAGAGAAGATCATGGCTAAGCTGGAAACCTAGACCCTCCATGGCCAATTATCAAGACTACATGAAGTACCTTCTGAAAGTCTACTGGAAGATGTGAATGCAGCATTATGGACAGTCCCTGCTGTGACCATCACTGAAACCAACCAGCTGATCTATACTACAGCAACAGTGATCCTCGAGATGCGTGGCTACAAGATGAACAACAGCCACAAGGAGCAGTACCCTCCATGGACAAGGAGACTAGCGGCCAAGATCAAGGCAGCATGGAGAGAAGTTAGCCAACTATCGGAACTGCAGAAAGGTGTGATGAAGAAAGGTGTGCCTAAGAAGTACAACAAGTTGTCCATACCTGAGGCCTTAGAAACTGCCAAGCAAAGACTCATGGCCTTGGCTAACTGCTTGAAGAGGTATACCAGAGAGATAGAAGCCAGGAGAATAAACCAGATGTTCTCCACTGAACCATCCAAGGTGTACTCTCAGTGGCAGGGGAACTATATGAGAACAGCCCCACCAAGGCTGGAGACAGAGTAATACTGGAAGAGCATATGGGAGAAGGATGCAACACATAACAACAATGCTCAGTGGCTAGTGGATCTAAGAGCAGACCACAGCAACCTCCCTGAACAGGATCCAGTGACCATCACAGTCGCAGACAACCAAGAAAGAGTCTCAAGTATGAAGAGTTGGACAGCACCAGGCTCTGACATAATTCATACCTACTGGCTAAAGAAGCTAATTACACTTCATGAGTGCCTGGCAGCACAAATGAACCAGCTGCTAATGGATGAGACACACCCGGAATGGGTAAATGAAGGCTGGACATTCCTGACATTCCCCAAGGATCCCCAGAAGGGACCCATCTCATCCAACTACTAGCCAATAACCTACCTCTCCACAACATGGAAGCTCCTGTCAGGCATCATAGCGGCTAAGATGAACAAGCACATGGTTCAATACATGAGCGGGGCCCAGAAAGAAATTGGCGGAAACACCAGAGGAGCAAAACACCAGCCACTGGTAGATAGAGCTGTCACTTGTGACTGTAAGACCAGACTGACCAACCTGTGCACCGCCTGGATTGACCACAAGAAAGCCTATGACTCAATGCCTCATACATGGATCCTGGAATGCTTAGAACTGTATAAGATCAACAGGACCCTAATAGCCTTCATCAGGAATTCAATGGGAATGTGGCAAACAACCCTAGAGGCCAACTTCAAGCCAATTGCACAAGTCACCATCAAGTGCGAAATTTATCAAGGAGATGTTCTGTCCCCTCTGCTGTTCTGCATAGGCCTGAGCCCCCTCAGTGAGATCATTAACAATACTGGTTACAGATACCAACTGTGGAATGGAGCAAACATCAGCCACCTCCTCTACATGGATGACATCAAGCTGTATGCCAGGAGTGAATGAGACATTGATCCACTGATCCACACCACTAGGATATACAGCAACGACATTGGAATGTCATTCGGACTGGAGAAGTGTAGTCGGATGGTAACAAAGAGAGGGAAGGTAGTCAGAACTGAGGGGATTGTACTACCAGAAGGCAACATTGAAGACATTGAGGATAGCTATAAGTACCTTGGCATCCCACAGGCAAATGGGAACCACGAAGAGGCCACTAGGAAAACTGCAACCACCAAATACCTGCAGAGAGTAAGACAAGTTCTGAGGAGTCAACTGAATGGGAAGAACAAGATCCAGGCAATCAACACCTACGCCCTGCCGGTCATCAGATACCCTGCTGGGATAACAAGCTAGCCAAAGGAGGAGATAGAAGCCACTGACATCAAGACAAGAAAGCTCCTTATCATGCATGGAGGGTTTCACCCCAAATCCAGAATCCTGAGACTGCACGCTAAGCGGAAGGAAGGAGGCCGAGGACTAGTGAGTGTCAGAACCACTATCCAGGATAAAACAACAAAAATCCATGAGTACATCAGGAAGATGGCCACAACTGTGCTTAGTGAATACCTCAGGCAGCATAAACCCGAGAAAGAAGAGGAGCAAGAACAGGAACCACCATGGAAGGACAGGTATGTACCACTAGCAGATAGAAGAAGTGGGTGATATCAAAAAATCCTCCCAATGGCTGGACAAAGCTGGAGTGAAAGACAGCACAGAGGCACTAATAACGGCAGCACAGGAACAAGCTCTAAGCACAAGATAAATAGAGGCTGGGGTCTACCACACCAGGCAAGACCACGGATGTCCAAAGACTGAAAGACCACTTTAAAAAATACAAGAAGGTTTGGCTCTAGCAAAATATAAAAAATGAGGGTTGGCTCAAAATGTTTGCACAGTCCTATACATCCAATATTTCCGCATGTTCTTACCTGCCAAGAATGAAGGCCGCATAAAACAGTGAGGTGAAATAGGTGAAGAACTGGAAGGTGAACATTTTGACTGTGAAACTCTTTTCAGTGGAAGCAAATGACCTTATCTCCTCTGGTAAAGAAAGAATTCATGTCAGTGTAAATCATTATGCATGCATTTAACTGTTTGGCCAATAGATGGCACAATTTCACACACTACAAAAAGCCACATATAGCCACATTATATTATACATCACATTTTACTTTTACGCTGCATTGTGTGTGTGTGTGTGTGTGTGTGTGTGTGTGTGTGTGTGTATTTGTGAGCCTCATCACACCAAAATAAGGACATGGACACAGCTACAGGAGCACTATGACAAAGTTGTTTTTGATGTCTTCTCTTTGTGTCTTTCTGTGGGCAGATTTTATCAACATCATATCATCACCATCTAGTGCATCAAATGACTGAAACAATCTTTCTTTCAAAAGTGGATACAGGCATGAGACAAAATTACAAAATTTCAAAATGTTCCAATTGGGCCATCACTTCCATCTTAGGAAGCAACTGTTTTACAACAGAATTTCAACCACTGGATAATTGTCAGAGGTTTTAATTTTGATTTATGTGATTTTGACTATAACTAAGTCACATTTATAACTTAAAACTTCTTCAGCGCTTCTTTGTTTCAAGTAAAACAAAATAACTGCAATGACACATTACCCATTTAATACTATGACACAGGTTCCGACAATTAACATTCATCTAGTGCCAATTTATTCCTGTGCAATTCAGTGAAATTCATGTATTCATTGCATAAAGATTCCTCTACCCTTGGCTTAGCTCTTCAATGCCCATACCGGTCATACATTTTTTTATATTATTATTATTATTATTATTATTTAACAGGTTAACACACAGAGACACATAATCATTTACCCTCACACCAGCAGCCAATTGTGAATCACCAATTAATCTGACAAATATGCCTTTGAAGACGTTCAAACTAGAGCCTTCTTGCTGCAAGGCAACCAATGCACCACTGTGCTGCCAAACTGTTTGTTATATTGGCTAACTCATATAACTAATCTAACTACACTATGACATTTGTAAGGATAGTTAGAATTCTCTGTATTCTGCTCTCTCCTATTTTAGTTCATGGCAAATGGACTATAATTTATATAGTGCTTTTTTGCACTCACATAGCACTCAAAGCACATCTTACACTGCAAGTTGAATCCACAGACACATTTTTAATGCTCACATACACAAACTCAGATGGATGCATGAGGGAGTACTTCAGGTTTAGTATCTTTCCCAAGAACACAATTAATCTACTGAATAGTAGATAACCTGCACTAATTCCTGAACCACCATAAACAACAATATTTTGGGGGGCCATAGGAGAGAACTGGGTAGCCAGTGAGAAGTGTAAAGAGTTGATCCATGATATCTGACTGAAACAAACAGTATTAGTTGTACTACCCCATACCTCTGTATGCAAATTAACAAAACAAAACAAAACAAAAACAAAACAAAACTTCTGAGTAATTTCAGACCTCTAAAGTTGACTTCTACATATTTGAACATGTATAATTTGACACTGGGATCATTCAAAAAGGCAAATTTAGCTTACTTTATCTGAAAAAAAATATGTTTTCTTGCCTTTGTGGACTGTTATTTTGCAAGATGCAGTCACAAAATTTGATAGGTGAGATAAAAAGTTCAAGCTCAAAGATGGGTCTGCTCTGACCCAATGAATAATGACCAAAGGGGGCTAGAAAAAGGGGCCCAGGGACAACTAACCATTATTAGTTGACTTTTGTAAACTCCAGTTGACTTGAATGTTTGTGGTTGGTCTTATTACAGTCCACTGTGGTCAGAAAGGACATTGTCTTATCTGACTTGATTTATAATTGAATTAACAGAAAAAGCAAAAATTTAATTAATAATCCCGAAGAAAGCTGAACTATACAGTTAGAGCCACAAGTTTTTAACAATGCAATTTTTTGCCACTTTACACCACCACAATGGATTTAAAAACAAACAATCAATATGTGGTTGAAGTGCAGCCTTTCAGTTTTAATTCAATGGGTTTACCAAAAGTATTGCATTAACTGTCTAGGAATTATAGCCATTTTTATACACAGTCACTCCACTGGCTCCTTTCGATATAGAGGAGTAGCACAGAGGAGTGCTAGCCAGTTGAGGTGGTTCAACTGACTAGCATCCCACCAGGAGGAGGCCCGAGGGCACACCTAGGACACGCTGGAGAGATTACTATATGGATGGATGAATGGATGAACTTCAGAATTCACTGGGTGGCACAGTGGCATGGTAGCTTGCACTGTCACCTCACAGCAAGAAGGTCCTGGGTTCTACCAGCTGGCTGGTGCCTTTCTGTGTAGAGTTTGTTCTCCCCCAGTCTGCGTGGGTTCTCTCTGGGTACTCCAACTTCCTCCCACAGTCCAAAGACATGCATTCAATTAGTGATGTGAATGTGAGTGTGAATGGTTGTCTCTCTGTACTAGCCCTGTGTTTCTCTGTGTTAGCCCTACAGCTGGCGACCTGTCCAGAGTGTGCCCTGCCTCTTGCCCAAGCTGGCACAGCTGGCTCCAGCCCAGTGCTGGCTCTTTAAGATGTTTGCTGGCAAAGTCTAATCTGGCCTTCCTGTTTTTGAGTGTAACCAGTGGTTTGCACCTTCTTGTAAATCCTCTGTATTTCCATTTATGAAGGTGTCTTTTGATTGTAGACTTTGACAATGACATGCCTACCTCCCTAAGAGTGATCTTGATTTGGCTAGATGTTGTGAAGTTTTTCTTCACTAAGGAAAGAATTCTGTAATCATCCCTTTTACTTGTCTTCGTTGGTCTTTCAGGCCTCTTAGGGAGCTGGCCGGTGTATTCATTTATTCATTCATTTTAAAAAAGTCCCAGATTGTTGTTCTCACCGCTCCTAAAGTTTTTGCTGTCTCTCTGATAGGTTTCTTTTGGCTTCTCAGCCTAATGATGGCCTCCCTTACTTGCATCAACATCATTTTGGACCTCATATTGAGAATTCTAGGGAAAAGTTACCAAGTGCAAGTTCAATACTTGGAATCAACTCCAGATCTTTTATCTTCTTGATTTTTCTTGAAATAACAAAGGAACAGGCCACATCTGGCCAGAAAACTGCTTGTCAGTCAATTGTCCGATTACTTCTGAGCTTCTGAAAATGGGGGACTGTGTATAAAAATGACTGTAATACTTAAACAATGCAATACTTTTGTTAAATACCTTGAATTAAAATAGAAAGCTTACACTTAAAAAAAAAATCTTGATTGTTTGATTTAAAATCCACTGTGGTGGTGGAACAAAGATTTTTTTTTAAAAGTGCCATTGTCCAAATACTTATAGTCCTGGTATCAGGCAGGCTTGACTTGGCTTGAATTACAGAGATGTGATACTCCAGACAAACAATCATTAGTTACTGTTATTAATTACAACTATGGTTCTCCTGTCACAGCTAATCAGTATGCTATTGTAAAAATAATTTGTTAGGTTATGAATGGGCCTTAGGCATTCCAACCAAATGGCATGTACAGGGACATAAAACAATAATGAAGGACCCTATAATTCCATCATAATTCCTGCTCTGTCTTCATCCTCAATGTAGGACCAGATTAGAAAATTCTCCTTCCATCCTGGTGTGTCCTCTGTATTAGATTAAATCCTGTCTTGCTTCAGCTGTCCTCTGTGTCTGCTGTCAGTGTGAGTATCACCTGACCAATCACAAATCTTCTCAACTCCTCATACATGGTGTCCCAGTTCAATTTCCACTCTAAACCTCAAACCCTGCTGTTTGCCCATGAGCACAGCATTCATACTTTGTAGCAAAGATGCATTAATGTATGTGTATCTGCATTTGTAGAAGATCTTATTTGAGTGCCTTGGGTGTTGTCATTTGACAACAGTTTCAAAGAAACCAATGCAAAAAGATAAATATGTACATAAGTCTTTGTCAAACTGGTTTTGGGAAAATTCATAGATGAAAGTTATTAAATATCTGTGTTATCTGCTTCCTGTCTGACTACTTGTCTTCTTGCCTCCTCCTGAAGTTGTTACCTGACAGCCACTCTTTAAAACTTGGAACAAAAATAACAATCGATACATTAAACATACCTATGTCACAGAGCCTCCTGGCTACAATCCAGTTTATCTGCAAAGACAAAGATATGATCATGATCACAGAAAATATTATTAGTGACATACAGACATACACTGTGAGACATCTGCCTACCCGTGTCATGACAGTGATGATGAAGTAATGGAGGAAACCCCCAAGCATCATCGCTCCCACGTTGGAGTGGTTGCTTAAGAACTCCCATGACTCCTTTGCCAAAAAATCTGCTGCGATCACCCTGAACACCACCACGGCACTTGTCAGGCTTATGATCACTAATATCTGTAGAAACATGAAAACACTCATTTCTATCACCATATGTTCCTCCTTAACATCTTTTTGTAGCACTTCAACTACGTCCCTAACTCTCAACCCAACCCAACCTGATTCTTATTTTAAGCTGTACAATATCTTTAAATACATTTAGACAAAGAGAAGAAAAGATATCCCACCATAACTGTGACACAGATCAAAACCAGTGTGCTGCGCAGATAGGAGTGCTTAAATTTTTTTGGTTCACAGTTGACATTGTTCACAATATCCAGGATCAGTTCCTCCTGTAGTTTGATTTGAAAAGCAAAACACACACACACGCACACGCACACACACACACACACACACACACACACACACACACACACACACACACACACACACAAACACAAACAAATCCATGAAACATAATAAACGTTGTCTTTGTATTATTGAAACTGAATGTAATGCATAAAATTGACGATACCTCTTCCTCACACCAATCAGACACTTTCCATTCGCACACATAGGAAGCCCGATGTCTCTTCCAGAACTCCAAAAATAGTGTTGCTGTGAAAAACAGGAATTTATATGAGGTTTAGAGAACATTTTCTGCAACAATATTTGTACTAATTAATAGCAGCTGTTCTTAACCACCAGGTGTTAATAACCTCTTCCACTTTTAAAACATTTAAGGTGTTTCTATGTTTTAAATTGAACTTTCACTGGAAAATATGACCATGTTGCCATGCTTTTAATTTAAGGTTGAACATCTCATTATTATTTCATATTTGACCTCTGCCCAGGCAATCAAAAATACACTGTATTGCCAAAAGTATTCACTCATCCATCCAAATAATTGAATTCAGGTGTTCCAATCCCTTCCATGGCCACAGGTGTATAAAATCAAGCACCTAGGCATGCAGACTGCTTCTACAAACATTCGTGAAAGAATGGGTCGCTCTCAGGAGCTCAGTGAATTCCAGCGTGGTACCGTGATAGGATGCCACCTGTGCAACAAGTCCAGTCGTGAAATTTCCTCACTACTAAATATTCTACAGTCAACTGTTAGTGGTATTATAACAAAGTGGAAGTGTTCTATACAATTAAATTTAGGGTCCTAAAACAGGGCACCTAGTTGTACTTGTGGGCCTTTCATCAAATTTGCACATAGATTAAGCTTATGTTTGAATTCTGTTTTTATATTATTATATATATATATATACATCTAACTATTAATTGAATGGAAAAACAATTGTAATCCATCAGATTCTTCTATATCTGAAAGAGTTTTGATACTCTATTAACTTACACAGTCAGCATTTTTGCCAACTTTCTTTCCAGGCTTCAAATAGCTAAACTTTATTAATACAGAAGGTCTTTTTTTTTTTTACATTCTTACTGACCACACTTAGTACACACATATTCATACAGCACTTTTAATACTTACTGTCAGTGTTTTTTTTTCTGTTAGACACTCATACCACTAATTTATCTGCAGCAGAAGTTCACCTTAACACCTTTTCCATAAACATGACAGTTACAGTGTCAAATAGATTTGAATATGAGCTTACAGTAATGCCGATGGTTGTACTGAGAAACAGGACAACTTTGTCAGAAGTTTGCAACAGATTTAGAATGTAAAAGGTTTAGTTAAAATAAAAAAATATATATCAGAAAACTCTAGCTATTCTCTTCTTCTATGGTCTTATTATAAACTCCTAATTTGATGGTACATTGTATTATGTCAGCTTGTGGAAGTGTTTTTCAATGTAAAACTGTGGTGTGTTACTTTTTTTTTTATCTGGTTTTTGATTGGGTATTAAAACGGACTTTCATTTAGCATAATCCAATGATTAAAATGTTTCACTTTTCCTTTTGCCCTATCCCAACCCTCCTTTACATACCCTTTCCAGTTAGTTCTCATCTAACCCCTGTGCTACTTAACTCTACTGTAACATCATTGCCTAAATCCTTAGCTTTAAACATTAGAATTTAATATGAGATGAAGTGTGATTACAGACTTTAAGCATCTGCAAAACCATATAGATACATAAAAGTAGAACAACAGTGAAAAGAATTTATATGTTCTTATAGATGAATGCTCGACCACCCCCACGGCCAGATGGCCCGTGCTGATTAAGATATGAGTAGCCAGGAAGAGTGGGTTCAGTGATGTGGCATCTCTTTGGCAGTGCATGTCTGAGTGATCATAAAAAGACTGGCAGTTGGATGAAATAGATCTGAGGCGGATAAAAGACTTGTCTGTACAAAATGTCCTGTATGTTTAGGCAAATAAACAACAGCATTGCACTCTGATTTTCTGTTATTAAATGTGCCTATCGCATGGATGTGAAGTATGACAATGACAAATTTCACCAATCTATCTTAAATATGGATCAGAGTATTGAAAAACTCACCCCATATTGCCATGAACATTGCAAAGAACACTGTGCCATTATTGTCAAACAGCAAGGTCACCTGTAGATAGAAAAAAATAGCACTGATCGGTGAATAGACAGTTAAATCATTCAGCTGTTTAACAGTAAACATACTGATTTACCTTGGTATATGTGCAGGTGTCATTGAGCTGCCACACTTTGCATCCCTTGTCGCAAAGTGGACACATGGTTGCGTTGGAATTACAAACCTCATTTCTAAAAGACAAAGTTTAGTCATTAAAGAGGAAAGAAGTACTTATCTGTTATGACGCAGATACAGACAAAAACTTACAGGAGGGGTGAGTGTTTGTAGTAGGAAATGCCATAGAGGAAGACAATGACCCCTATGATAGCAGGTGGGATGAGGAGAAATGTGTACCAGCCCAGCCACAGGAAGTACAAGGCCACTTTTTCCCCAAAGTAGTTCCTGACACAAGAAAACACATTCAGTTAGATCAAATGATTAGGCATTTATCATTTCTCATGAAAAAATAAATGTGGCTAAAATTCTACACTTCACATTAATATATTTGTTAAGGATTTTATACATTATTGACATTTTGGTCAGTTTCCATCTAGTGCCACCAACAGGTCAAAGCTTCAGCGATTCAAGCATATTGGTTTATAGCCAAATATCTGCTTAACTAATGGCATTTCCAATAGCCCCCACTGCTACATTGATAATACACTGAACTCCAACACCTTAGTAAACCTTGAACCTGCTAAACCTCAGGATGCTAGCAGTGTTACTTTGGTTATAACAGCACACTGACATTAGCAGCCTTGCCGTGCAGCTACGCCTCACTTAGCTGATGAAGTGGCTGTAGACTCTTTAAGTGTAGAGTCCTGTCTTCATATGCATGTGTTCTTGCCAAGTGGCATTTAAAATAATTACACTGTTGAGAGAAACAAGTACTGGAGTGGTGTTGTGTCACAGAGGTTAGCTGATTAGCTTATAGTGCCGCACATAAGTGAAACAATCTTTCAAAAGTGGATACAAGCACCAAAATTTGCATGGTTGTCCCTCTGGAGCTATTCATTTGAAAAATCTCATTAACCACTTGGATTTTTTCAAAATTTTCCAAATGGGCCATCAATACCATCTTACAAAGCAAGTGTTTTACTACAGAATTTCAACCACTGGATAAATGTCAGAGGTTTTACTTTTGATTTATATGCTTCTGACTAAAGGAGGCCAGATTTGTAACTTAAAACTTCTTCAGAGCTTCTTTGTTTCAAGTAAAACAAAAAACCAAAAAGCTCTCCTACGCTCATACCCTGTCATCAATTATTTAATTATTATTATTATTAACAGGCTAACACACAGAGAGACAGATAACCATTTGCCATCACACCAACAGTCACCAGTTAACCTGATGAGCAGGTATTTGGACAGGTTCAATCCTAGAGCCTTCTTGCTGCACCACTCTGTTGCCAAGCTGTTCGTTGGCAAATAAGCTGTAATTTATACAGTGCTTTTTTACTCTCACCTAGCACTCAAAGCACTTTTTACACTCCAAGCTGCATCCACTGACACATTTTTAATGCTCACACACATACAAACCCAGATGGATGCATAAGGGGGTACCTGAGGTTTAGTATCTTTCCCAAGGACACTTCAACATACAGATGAAAGAGCTGAGGATCAAACAACCAACCTACTGAATAGTACATAACCTGCATTAATTCCTGAGCCACCATAAACAACAAGATTTTAAGGGGCTATAGGTGAGAATTGGGTAACCAGTGAGAAGTGTAAGAGGTCCATCCACAATATGTGACTGAAACAAACTGTATTGCTTATACTACTACACCTGATACGTCTGTTTGCAAATCATTAAAAAAAAAACAAAAAAAAAAAAACGTCTGAGTAATTTCAGACTTCTAAAGTCAACTTCTACATGGTTGAACGTGTACAATTTAACACTAGGGTCATTAAAAAGACAAGTTCAAGTTACTTTATCTGGAAAAACAAATATATTTTTTTGCCCTTGTGGACAGCAATCTTGAAAAAGGCCATCATCTTGAATTTTCAAATGGCTAATGGGCTTTATCAAAAAAGTAATTATGTAAGAGTATATGCACCAATTTTGGTACTTTGGTACACCTGTGAACTATTTCCCTGTAATGTCAAGTTATCTGCTGCACTACTAATATGAGAGCTACTATAAAAAGCTGAAATTTTTTATCTCTAATGCCAATTGACAATGAATCTAAAAATGTCTACTAAGTCTTATTAAATGAATAAAATATGTCATGTGGACAAAACTGTTGCTGTAAAGCATGATATATATCTTTGGGTTATCAATGGGTTCAAAGTGAATCTAAAGACAGAGACAACTCTGCTCTGTTCCAACAATTTGCAACTTGCATGAATTACTGTACATTATTTTAAATAATGGATCCAAACAATAGATGCATCATGTTCGTGACATGTTTGCTGTTGTCTTGTTTGCAAAACAATTATGCTGCAATAACTGGAACAGTATAGAGAGCAGAATAATAAATAGGCTGTTGTGTTGCAGTCCAAACCTGACAGCAGTTATGGGTTGCCCTTGGAGACAGGCTGTCCACCGTGCCCAGTTCGCCTTCAGCTCTCTCTGTTTCTTTTTCTGAAAGTAGAAACACACAAAATCAAAGCAAATCAGCAACATGTAGAAAATCTTTGTGCAAGCTGCTTAACAAAACAAGCAGTTAAACTGAGAACAGAAGCTTCCTGTGTAACTATATAATCTACTGGCATTTTTAACAGATTTCCTTGTTGAATTATACAATTAAGACCTTCCAAAATCAACTCGGCCTTACAATTACAAAGGTAAGATTTGTAAATCCTTTAAATCATTTAAATGTGCAAGATACTTAATTTAACATAGATGTGCCTGTAAAGACATCAGAAGATCAAACTATGCATCATGTGCATGCTTACATGTTCACATGTAGTATGCATCAGCAAATATGTGTGCATGCACGCACACATGCACACACACGCACACACACACATATATAGTCTTGGTATTTGATGATTCACTGCATTAATATGACTCGCAGTGTCTCTGTGAACAAATACTTTTTTTGGCACCACTATTTTGTTTTGAGAGGCCACTACCAAGTTTCAGTTCATTAAGCATTCAAGAAAACCACAACACCTAAGTAGCCATGTGAAAAGCAGTGGTTTAACAGTTTTTAGTGTCACTATCTTAAGCGTAGGAATGTGTGGACCCACATGGAGAAAACAATGGCAAATACTGATTTATGTGATTATTCCTATTTGACTTAAAGCCATTGTTACTCCTACAGTGACTGCTTTTATTCCTTTTTTTTTTAAACTGCAAAGCAATCAACTGTCCCACTTCTGTCCATGTCCAAATTGGCAATATCACACCTGTTAAATGTTTGTGATAGTACGCCATGTACAAGGACAAAACTTAAAAGACAGAATTTTAAAAAACATTTCACCTCATGTAGACAGAACCTGGTCTCAAAAACCTTCATCTTTATGAGATCCCGTAGATTCTCTGTGTAGATTAACAGGTAAAAATAATAATGACAAAAATATTCACTGTCTGGTTAAATGTGAAGGATCAGAGTTGAAAATAATTCTATCTCACCTCCTGAACGGATATAGGTGTGACCTAAGATGAAGTGCACAATCCTTATCCTGAAACAAGGACAAGAATCACTCATACAGTGATACAGTGAACACTCGTACATTTATTATTGATTCGTTTAAAGTGCATTTTAACAGAGTCAACTGGACTTATGGATCATTTAGAATATGTCACATTCATACAAAGACTAAGACGCAATCTAAATAAATCTTCAGGGTTAACTTGCTTGAGAAAAAGTCAACTGTAACGATAACATGGTGCAAATAAACACTCAGATGCTTTAAATGGCAGCAAACAGCGGCAAGGAATGTTCAAAATGCCAAAAATAGTTGCAGTGACTTTGTTTACCTTGTACTGAGAGGCACAATGCTCTGATCTGAGCTCCAGTTACAGGCATCGGACACCTTGAGCAGATACCTGTACTTCTCAAATATTTCCTTAGGCGCTTGAATCCCATAGAAGACGAGCTCATCATCTATAATTTTCTAACAGGAGGACATTAAGACAAGATGAATGAATGTATAGATGAAATGTATATTTTAATGTATATTTTATAGTAGAAATGTTTAGTGTCTTATTAAAGACCCACTGTGACTTTGAAGTTCTTTTTTTTAAGCTCTTCGATATATTCAGTTTGCTTCCTGAAAGGCTCTCTCTCCTGGTCATTAATTGTTTTGGCAACCAGAACATAGTCATATGATAGTGGAGTGTGCTGAGTGACAAAAACAATAAGCCAAAATTACACAGTATATGTTATAATATGTGAATTAACATGACCAGAACTAGTTAGCATGATTTTAAATTGTGCACATTGTCTTACCACAGGAGGAAGTGGTTGCTGTTCATTGCCATTTTCTCTTACCACGCCCAGTATTTCCAGCATTTCAATACTGGACTTACTGGACTGAAGCATAAAACAATGAACAAAGTTATATTAACACTTCGTCCTCACAGATGTAAATACTCCACACATGACAAATAAGTCACTTAGTTTTCAAAATGCCATGAAAAGTATGTGATAATGACGTTTTTCATAAGAGAGGACTAGGTTTCATGAGGCCACTGATTTGTGATACTGTTCATGTGAAAATAACTAAGAAGGTTATCATCTACAAAAGAATCCTGTCTAACTATAACATGGGGGTGTGTCAGTGAATGCCACTGCGCTGAGAAAGCACAGAGAGCTTATCTAACCTGAATGAAAAACATGGCGTGCTAATATAGTCTAGCCGTCAATTCAATCCATGCTTTCAGTTCACAGGGGATTCTCTCACTGATACATGTACATACAAAACAGTGAAGGCATGGCAAAGACAGTAGAACCTGAACATCCTGACACCACGAGAAACATTAGGTCAGATTAAAGCATGAATATGTTCTGACCTACTGTGACAGACTTGATTTGTGTGAATCTGTAGTGGGTTTAATGTAATCTGTGGGTCACTGTAATGAGTGTTTGTTGAAGCTATGTGCAGCGCTGGCAGTCATGATAAACAGCAGGGCCACTGATAACATAAAATCTCTTTAAGTGTGAGGCGGCTTCAGAACATCTTCACTGCGTAACGATAAAAACGCATTATTATTATTATTATTATTATTATTATTCATGAATCAGATCACCTACCTGCCTCTTGTGGACAGGCATGATGAGTCGGTGCTGAATGAAGCAGCGACTTTCCGGTTACAATAAAGCTTCGATCACCATTCACTGATACCAAAGCCTCAGCTCACCGATTTCTCCAGCTATAAAATGACATGATGTCTCTTCAACAACCAGTAGGGAACTTCCGGACTGCATCTAAGAACAACTGCGGTGTTGTTTCCCTAGAAGAGGTATGTATAAAACCGACTCTACCTGTTGCTGATGTCACACCATCTATCTTTACAGCCTTCACCTTCTTCTCTGACCAGTCCAGCGGTGCGGTGAAAAACAAAAAATAGAAAAGACAGTATGTGATGCAGTATAACCTCAGACACAAAGAGTCTACAGCCCAGCCAGCTGGACTACCTCCTTTTTACTTGACAGGTACAAAGGAACGGCTTTTTTGTGATGCCTCCTCCTCTTCGATGAGCAAAGTACCATTTATTCACCGCTAGATGGAAGCAAACACACTGACTGAAACCGCCTGCTTAAACCCCTGACTTGGCTCTGACTAAATCATCCTACACACCATTGTCAGCACTGACTGTGACATTTATAAAATAAATAAATAAAATCATCCAACAATTTTGAAAGCATTTTGGAGTCTATAATGGAAAGACTAATATCCACAACCAAGCCAACAGGAAAATAAAACTATGTGGAAAAGCACCTTCATTATAAATATTAAGATAAAAAGAGAAACAAATATCAGGCTGTGTGTTAGTTAATTTTCCTGTTAAGAATTAACTCAACATGTGTATGCAGTCAAATAGTACATTTCAACAGTTTTCTTGTAGTCTACTGGATATAATTTGATCTATTTACAACAACCAGTCACATATACAGGCAGTAAAAAGTCTTAAATGATTAATACTGCCATGGTCCCAGTGTTTGTCATTGTTTTGGGGGTTTCGAATTCTCTAAACATACAGTCCTGTGCAAAAGTATTGAGTCACATGTCATTTCTCTGTATTTTGCTAGGAGAAGGGGAAATGTGTGCAGCAATTTATTAAAACATGTGCAAATATAAATGGAAATATAGTATATCAGATAAAAACAGAGTTTGTACAATTGTAACAAGCATTGGTATGACTACCTTTATTCTTCAACACAGCCCAAACTCTCGCATGCAAGCTTTTCTTCTCATTTCTTTAAGTAGTCTTCAGGAATAGTTCTCCAGGCTTCTTGAAGGACATCCAGAGCTCTTCTTTGGATGTTGGCTGCCTTTTGTTCCATTCTTTGTTAAGATGATCCCACACTGCTTCAATAATGTTGAGGTCTGGGCTCTTGGGAGGCCATTGTGTGCTTTTCTATCAGGGTATGATTTTACTGCACTGGCAGTGTGTTTGGGACCATTGTCATTTCTGAAAAATGAAGCTGTCGCCAATCAAATGCTTTACAGATGGTACTGTCTTTTCTGCATTCATAATTCCATCAATTTTGATAAGATCTCCAAAACCACTGGCCGAAATGCAGCCCCAAACCATTACAAAGCCTCCACTGTGTTTTACAGATGGCTGTAGACACTCACTGTTGTACCTTTCTCCTGACCTCCTCCATACATAATGATGATGACTTGAACTAAAAATTTAAAATTTGGATTTATCACTCCGACATCAGCTCTCGACTGGATTTTTTTTCCCCCCTATTTTTTAAGGATTTGACTTCCAGATACTGTTCATCTGCTGTAGATAGTTTTTTTTAGGTCTACTTATTGTGGCATTTTTATGCTTGAATGATTCATAGGTCACTCAACAAATGAATAAACAAAAAACATTCCTCTGAAAATGATCAGGTACAAGGACTGGACTGAAAATGAGTGAAAAAGCAGTCAATGTCCAAAGCAAAACAAAAAGACCTTCAGATAGAAGAAGACCACTTTTTAAAACGTCTGACTACTTGGAAGCAAAACATACAGAAATGAGAGGTGGCTCAAGAGTTTTGCACAGTACTGTAAATAAATTTGGGTTTTATTGTTATTCTAAGAGCTTAAAGCTTTGGGATTCCTGTTTTGATTTGATTTTCATTCTAATAATTTTGAATATTATTAAGTGATGTTCCTGATTGAAATTCTGTTCTAGGTCCAGTAGCAACAAAATGCTTGTTTTATAGACTGGCACAAACAGGCTCTTTGTTCAGTGCGGCTGATATGTTACATAGGCTGACATGAATCTGTTAAATTTCTAATAAGTTCCATGAAGTACACAACAATAGTGATGAGAAACCTTGTTTCATTTACAATATATTTGTTCAAGATGAACATGCTTTTTAACATTTTTTTTTTATCTACACATATCTTGGTTATGATAGATTTTTTTCAAAAGTACATTTTACCATAAAAACAAGTAGCACTTTTATTCATAAATGGCCTCTAACAGAGTTAAATGCCAAATATTAATCATATATGTGGTCTGTATTGCTTAGAATTGGCATCAGATTAACATCTGTTAAGTATTTTTACATAAATCATTATGGGTGTATTGATTTAAAAAGCCAATAATGTTTGTTGGTCCACCAGACATGCAAATAAAATAAAATAAAATAAAAAATACAATTAATTTCTGTGCCACCTCAATGTATTTAGGCTAGTTATCACATTTTCCACCCTTATTAAAACTGTCTGGCTTCACCACAGCTTAAAATGCTGTAATTGAATGCCTCCAGTACATAACTTACAAATGTAATAACTACACATTCTTTATAAAGCCAGTTTATTGTTTTATATTAAACTTTTTACATATTGTTTTATTCTATTATTTTTAAATTTTAACTTTTTTACATAGTGTATTTTTATTATGTAGTTTATTTTTATTATTTATTTTATTTTACATCTTTTTAAAATTTGTGTATCTTTTACTTTATTGAGATAATTGTTATAATGCCTGTTATTTTATTGAGCTATGTATTTATTCTATTTTTTTAGACTCTTTATTCTATTTTATTTTATCCTATTTTATCCTGTCTTATACCACAGACCTAGTTAATCATTTTGTGAGAATATCTTAGCTTATGATTCCAGCTGCACAGTCAGAGATCTGTTTCTGTGCCCCCTTCTTTCCCTTTAACTAAAGAAAAGTCAAATGGGTGGTCCTCTGTGCCTTGTTATTAAAGATGATTTTCACCATTAGTCTTGGAATCCTGGAAAGGCAGTGCTCACCCAGGAAAACCCACATTGCAAGGAAGATAGGCGATATGAGGGCAGAGAAAAAGTGGTTGCAAAAATAAGCTGCTGTATTTCTGTACTCCACCACACCCCTCAGAGGAGGACATCATAATTACACCCACACGGGACTGTAGAACCACTTCAAGGGTGACGGAGGAGGGGGGTGGGGGGGTCACTGCTACTAAATTTGACGGGAGTGTAAGCAGACTGGTTGGGGTGGCTAGGAGGAGCAGTGAAAAAGCTGCAGTCCCTTTCCTGAACTCCCTGCCAGAGATGAAAAGATGTGTGAGTGCTAAACATGGTGCTGCTCCAAACAAATCTAAACAAATCTAAACAAGGACTAAACATCCTAGTCACTGCTGAAGGGTTCAACTCTAGGAAATGTCTGTTCAACAAAGAAGAAAATGTCTAATATTTTATATTTAGCCAATCAACATAATGGTCCATGAGGCAGTAGAATGGGGGTCACTATCTGCCTGAACATCCTCTTAAGTGACAGACCAAGTTGCTTGTGGCATCTTCCATACACTGGGAAATGCTTTGTGCGTATTAACATGAGTGTGTGAGAAAGAGTGAGTGTGATCCCAAAGTTCACTCTGGACATTTTGCTAAACAAATTACACAAATGAAGTTTAACAAGAGATCACTGACTATAAAAGGCAACAAAATCCTTGTGACCACGTGTCTGCTGTCCTTATTTAAAGTAGCATCTGCATAACAAAGACTGTGAATTTGATTGAAGATGTTATCACAAGGGCTGGGTCTTTGCTATGAAGTTGTTTCTTTTTTTAGTTTTCACATATGGTTTCACCCCCCAATTCAACTAGCAAGCGTGAATAAATGAGTCGATGATTGAACAGTGTCACAGAGACCTCACAGATACTGAATATAAGACACTTGTAATAGTACGGTTAGGTCCATAAGTATTTGAACAATGACACAATTGTACTTTTGCTTCTGTACACCACCACAGTGGATTTCAAATCAAGTAATCGAGATGCGACTTAAATTAAAAAGAATGAATGCAATGGCAGCTCAGCAACATCACAAGACCTGAAGGACCACCGAAGACAAACTAAAGTGGATTTTTTTCCATGGTTAAGAAAAACAACTTTGTAACATCTAACCAAGTCAGGAGCACTCTTGGGGAGGTGGATGTATCATTTTCAAGGTCCACAGTCAAGACATATATAGAAATATAGAGGGTTAACAACAAGGTGCAAACCACTGGTTACACTCAAGAACAGGAAGGCCAGATTGGACTTTGCTAGAAAACATCTAAAAGAGCCAGCACAGTTCTGGAAAAAAAAAAAACTTTGGTGAGATGAAACCAAGATTAACTTATACCAGAATGATGGGAAGAGAAAAGTATGGAGAAGGAGAGAAACAGCTCATGATCTGAAGCATATCACATTATCTGTCAAAGATGGTGGAGGCACCGCAAGGCTGGCATGTATGGCTGCCAGTGAAACTGGGTCACTAGTGTTTATTGATGATGTGACTGCTGATAGAAGCAGCAGGATGAACTCTGAAGTGTACAGGGCTGTACTCTGCTCAGATTCACCCAAATGCAGCAAAACTGATAAGACAGCACTTAATAATGCAAATGGATAATGACCCAAAACATACTGCAAAAGCAACCCAAGAAATATCCACAGGTTCTAGACTTCAGTCACTGATGCAAAGAATTTTCATCCAAGTATTAAAAACAATCCTTATATTTAAAATTATGTTAGTTTGTCCAACTAGTTTGAGCCTCTGAAAATTGGGAACTGTGTATAAAAATGGCTAAAGAGTTAATGAAATACTTTTGTTAAACCCCATGAATTAAAGCTGAAAGTCTGCAAATCTCATAAACCCATAGTTTATTTACAACAGAGCATAGAAAACATATCAAATGTTTAAACTGAGAAAAAGTACCATTTTAAGAGAAATATTGGCTCATTTTAAATTTGATGGGAGCAACACATCTAAAAAACAAGTTGGGACAGGGCCATATTTACCACATCCCCTCTTCTTTTAACAGTCTGTAAATGCCTGGGAACTGAGGAGAGCAGCTGCTGGACTTCTAAGAGAGGAATGTTGTTCCATTCTTGTCTGATATAGGATTCTAGCTGCTCAATAGTCCTGGGTCTTCTTCATGTTTTCCATTTCATGATGCACCAAATGTTTTCACTTGGTGAAAGGTCTGGACTGCAGGCAGGCGAGTTCATCACCTGGACTCTTCTACTATGAAGCCATGCTGTTGTAATAGATGCACTATGAGGTTTAGCATTGTCTTGCTGAAATGTGCAAGACCTTGCTTGAAAAAGACGTCATAAGTATGGGAGCATATGTTGCTCTAAAATGTATATATACCTTTCAGCACCAATGGTGCCTTTCCAGATGTGCAAGCTGCCAGTTCCACAGACACTAATGCACCCCCATACCATCAGAACTGCAGGTGTTGATAACAAGCTGGATGGTCCCTCTCCGGTCCAAAGGACATGGCTTCCATGTTGTCCAAGAAAAAGAATTTCAAACTTTGATTTGTCTGACCACAGAACAGTTTTCCATGTGGCCTCAGCCCAATTTAAAAGCGCTTTGACCCAGAGAAGACAGTGGTGTTTCTGGATCATCTTCATGTATGGCTTCTTCTGTGCGTGATAGAGCTTTAACCTGCATTTGTGGATGACACAGCCAACTGTGTTCACAGACATTGACTTCTGGAAGTGTTCCTGGGCCCATGCAGTGATTTCCATGAAAAAATCATGTCTGTTTTTAATGCAGTGCCACCTGAGGGCCCAAAGATCATGGGCATCCAATATTGATTTTCAGCCTTGTGCGCACAGAGATTTCTCCAGATTCTCTAAATCTTTTGATGATATTATGTACTGTAGTTGATGAGATAGTCAAAGTCTTTGCAATTTCATGTTGAGTAACATTACTCTGAAATTATTCCCCAATTTGTAGATGCAGTTTTTTGCAGATTAGTGAACCTTTGCCCATCTTGATTTCTAAGAAACTTTGCCTCTCTAAGATGCTCTTTTTATACCCTATCATGTTACTGGCCTGTTGTCAGTTAACCTAAAAAGAAAACCTAATGTTTCCCTTTAGTACAACTTAACTTTCCCAGCCTTTTGTTGCCCCTGTCCTAACTTTTTTGAGACTTGTTGCTGCCATCAAATTCAAAATGAGCTAATATTTTTCATGAAAAAGTAAAAAGTCTCAGCTTAAACATTTGATATGTTTTCTATGTTCTATTGTGAATAAAATTAGGGTTTATGAGATTTGCAAATCATTGCATTCTGTTTTTATTTACATTTTATACAGTATCCCAACTTTTTATTATAACAATCTACAAACTGACCACCATACTAGCTTATTGTATAACAACTTATAAAAATAAGAATAAATCAAAGGATGTATATCCATCATACAGACATATAAAGAATGTATAAAAGAAAACAAACACAGACTTACAGACTTTTCCTGATAAACATTTCTATCATATTTTTCTTATTTGTTATGAATGAAACCTTTTTCCATACATTCAAAATAGGTGATTCCAAAGGTTATACAACATGTGCGACCATAAAACAAATCAGATGTACTTTCCTGCTCAGTCTTGCAAAAAGTACATTGACCATCAACTTTTAGGAATCTTGACATGTACATGCTTGTGGGGAAATAGTATATTATTTAAACAAGCACAAATCATTTATAAGAAAAATACAGAGAACACAGTCTAGGCCATTTTGCATGAAGTTCATAGAAGACACTGATGAAAGAGGGTTACATTTAACAAATACATTCACAGGCTAAGACTATCTACTAAGGCTAGTGCTAAGATCAGGCTATTTACATAAAAACTGAAAGATGTAAATGTATTAAATTATCATTATTTGTCTGTTTGTTTTGTGTGTTAGTGTCTGTAAGTGCAATTATTGTTAGCTGATTATTATCACTTATTTGTACTATCTTCTTGCATTAGTTCAGTTTACATAGCACACACGCACATTTGAGCACAGTGTCTGTTCACACTCAGGCTATTGGCTTGTAGCGTGGAGACACTCCCCTCATGGACCTCCCTCAAGGCTGTGGTGATGCAGCAGTGAGCGGTCAGTGGGTGAAGGAGGGCCCCCTGGCGAGTGAGTCAGCCTTTTGACTTGCTGAAAGGGCACGACTGTGAAGCGGAGCGGCTCGGGCGAGATAGAAATCGCCTGGCTCGGAATATAATTAGTCCAGACTGGAGCGAATAGGCACGGCTTGGCTTCACGAGGGTCTCAAGATGCACAGAATCACGGGGAAGGCGGGAGGAGACAGCTTAATTGAGATGAGCCCGACAGACTCTTCCAGCGGTGAGTAGCTGAGAGCCAGAACTAGTCGGCCATGTAAAATAATGTTTAAGATGTAGCTGAGATTTCAGCCTGCTGAGAAGTGATTGAAGTGAGCTAAGTACTCCGAAGTCTGTACGCCAAACTTTCACAGGCTTGCCAAACATAAACTACAACTATAATATGAGCGCGTTGATATTGTAACAATGTAAATGAAACTTTCCAGCAATCTTTAGCACATTTTTAAATAACCGTTAATACAACTGACATATAATGTATATTTTACCAGCTGTATCACCGTCAATTATACACAGTACATATAAAAACTTAATTATGTAGCATTTAGTCCACTGTTTTAAAGTGTTTCCACCCTTGTCGTTTCCCCTTTAAGGCTCCAACCAGCTCATAGTCTGGCTTTCTCTTCATCGAAGTCACAGTGACTTGTAGGCAGCTGGGCTCTGGCAGCTGGCCTGCTCACTGGAAACACTGTGTCATTTGCAGACAGGCACTGTATCCACCAGCAGCAAACCCC
Source organism: Heterochromis multidens (assembly GCA_015108495.1). Lineage (NCBI taxonomy): Eukaryota > Metazoa > Chordata > Actinopteri > Cichliformes > Cichlidae > Heterochromis > Heterochromis multidens. The sequence goes on from VUQS01071761.1 coordinate 69,141, forward strand.
AAATCCCTCTCTGTTCTCCACCAATGTGAATTTTAAACCATTGGCTGGACAGAGAATTTTATTTTTTTGGCCATTTAAGGGTAAAAAATGTGTGTTCGTGGTTTAAAGATGAATCTCCTCAGATTCTCTCGACCAAAACTTATCAGTATGAATTAATGCTAAAATGAAGCGCTTCATTACAGCAGTCTGACTACAGGACCATTCCTGTAGTTTGTGTGTTTATGGTTTGTTGAAGTAACTATTGAGATAACAGAAGCAGTGTTGTCCTCATATCACACTGAGAGCTGCACATTAAATCACAATAATACTCAAAATCCTGGTTATTATAATATAGAAGTACAGATTATGTCTTCTACAGTTTGGATGTAAAAATCACCAAGCTATTCATGGTTGTGGCTTTCAAACTAACTTGGATTGTTGCTTTATAGTGGCATTGTCTTAAAATGTGAGCTGAGTTTTGTAATGTAGGTCTATGTGTGCACCTAAAACGTGCCACTCTGCAACATGGGAAGTGACTACTGGTTTCCTGTGTGAGGAAACCAAAAAAAAAAGCCACCTACTTTGTCTATTGGCTGGAAATGTTCGTTTATCCTCTAAGAAGAGCTGTAAAATATGGCCTCCACCTGAGTTCAGCTTTACCAGTATAAAAAGAGGCTCATTCTATATATAAATCAGTCAAATCTGAGAAAAGTTTACCCAAAATTGACTTTCTGAAGTTTTCTCCAGTGAATTATCAGACAACAGATTAATCCAACCAATGATTGTTTTTCTTACTGTACATCATAGACATTAAATTTGTGCAGTTTTGCTATTGAAACTGATATATCTCATGATACTTCTGCTCAAAGTTGTTTAAAATGATCATACTGAACAAAAATGTGATTTTTGGCTTTTTTGTTGTGACACTTGGACTTGGTGTAAAATTGATTTGGCTGCAGTAGTGAGCACAGCTTTTGTGTTCCTCAGCTCTGACCATATTTTTGTCTTACTTCAATAAATCAGCTGCATTTGTTCTTGCTTTTGTAGCATTCATTGTCAGCATGTGCTGTGTTGTAAAATGACTTTTGTGTAAATAATCGATGTATACAACTCTTGACCTCTTGAGTCTTTCGGGTTGTCGTTAACAGAGAGAAAGAGAAGCAGCCTTGTGGCATTTCCACTGTGATCAGCTGCTCACTCTTGAACAAAGCGTCAACTGTGGAGGATATTTAGTGGGAGAAGACTCTTGGCATGGCTGAACTGGCTAATATTGCACCCAATACTGCATCCAACTGTGCAAAGAATATTCTCAGCTGTTCGAGAGGTGTTCTCATATGTTGCGAAATAAATCTACCCAAATTAAAGTCACTTACTATCATGTCTGTTTGTAAGAAGCTAAAAGGCATTAATGCTGCTGTTCAGAAGCCGAGCATAAAAGAGCAACTGCATGTTTGGCTTTAGGTTTATATACTAGCTGTGGTTGTCAAGGGTTTTTAAGGGTTGCTGGTGGATAACAAACTTCAAAATAAAAATCAAACATCTGCAATGAAAAGGTTGCATTATAGATTGTGTTGTATTTCAGTATCTTCTATAACAAGTGTTTATAATTTTGGTTTTGAACCACTGAGTTCTACTTTGTTAACTTGGTGTCTAATAATGTAGACAAAGGTCTGTGTAGGCACTCTATTTTGTGCTGAGCCCAGACTAAATATAACCTTAGAGAGACTATCAATTAGGACATTTTCTATTTTAAAACACAGACACAGAGCCTGAGACCTTTTGCTTTATTTTTTTAGCTGTAGTGGTGCAAGCAGTACTCGATGTTCGTCTTGCTTTTCCATTTGTCTTTCCATTTGTTTATGTAACTCTTTTCTCAGAATGTTCTGGAAGGTTGTAATTACATGTCAGGCAGCGAGCGGTAGGTAAAGTACAACTTAGTCGTAGTTAAGACTCTGTTTCATTTTTAACTTAAGTTTTTAAAAACACTTTGGGGGGGGGGGGTTTCCATACTTTGCAGGCTTGTTTCCTGGAGTCACTTCTGAAGTGGCTGCATATTTGGTTTCGTTCACAGTTAAGTCACCCTGTTTGCCCCACGAGACCACGAAATGCTTTACAAATATAGACCACAACATGGGCTGTCCTCTTTATTCAGGCAGCTGTTCTTGCTACCATCCTGACTGTTTGAGATAACTTATTGCTGATGTTTGTTATTCTTTTACACTGCTTAGATATCCAGCCCATAACTGCTAATTCTCTTTTTAATTTTGTGTTTTTTTATCTTACTGTCTTGCAGATGATGTAAATGGCTATCACCACCATGCCTCATCCAGCACAGGAGCGCTCCAGCAGGGAGAATCAGAGGTAAAAACCAAACTCACTGCATACCTTCACTCACAGCACCTTTTATACAGACATTTCAGTAAAGCAAGACCTTTTACCTTCATTATTGACAGTCTTTTCACAACAATTCTAAATAGGAGCTTTTATTGTTATCTTTTTTGTGTTTATGTTTGCAGGCGCTTCAGATGGTTTGCAATACCTGCAATTTAAATTTATGAAAACAAGCCCTTCACGGACAGATTTATGGAAGATTTTTGTATGACAGTGTCCCAGCTTCACCTTCAGCTCACTCCCTGTAATCATTGTTGCATGAAGCTCGTTGTATACAATTACAATGATTATTCAAGATTTCCTTCCTGTTCTTTATCCAGTTATTTTTTTCTACCCACCCACCAAAGCAGTTTATTTTGTATTTCTTATACTACACATAACAGTATTGAGTTTGCCTCTATCTTTTCAGTTCATTCATGTTGTTACACAAGCTACAAATGTCAGAAGAGAGTTAGATATAACTCTAATACTCATGTATTCTCCCCCTTTCACGCTCTAATTAAAGTTTGCTTTAACGCCCGGTGTGCGTATAGAGAGCTGTGAGTCTCTCAACAGCAGCGTGGCCTCGCTGGCTCCCTCTGACCACAGCGACAGTCCACAGCTTGAGCCTCAGACCATAGAGCAAATCAATGCTTTGACTGGGGTAAGACACGAGTCAGGGGTACAGATGGTTGCTGCTTGTGTCTGTGTCATTACGTTTGTGTCATCTCTCATATCTCTGCACTCAAACCTCTAACTGACTGTGATTGTGCCTGAGTCTTACTGTATGAGGTGTTTTGGGGCATAATCTGTAACGGTATGTAGATGTAATGCAAGTGTGGAGTGCTGGATTTTCTCTTAAAGGTTGCTGCTTTAGTTTTAGCTGTATGCTGTTGAATTTGTCGTCATCAGGCTTTCTCTCACTGTCCACTCGGTTCCTCCACAGCTTTCAAGAAAGCGGGCACTATTCCTGCAGTTTCGTTCCAGGGTATGGCATGGTAAAACAGACTTGTGATGTGATGCAGCCTTGTGCGTTATATGTCTTCCTGCCTGCCTGCCACCCATTATCTCCTACCTGAAGAATGTCTGCTCAGAGTTGAGTTTCTCCACCAGCATTAGATATTCAGACCTATTAAACCTGGACATCAGGGAAATCAATACACATTTCTTGGTAGAGAGCTGACGTTGGTTTTTTGAAGGCATGTTTATTTGCCTGCAGAGAGAAATGGAAACATGCTGGCATACATGCTGATGTATCATGAGAGTTCATTAGAGGTGGAAAAGGTCTTTTCACTTGTTTTGTTCTCACCTGTGATTATTGTTGGCCTCACTAAGAAAGCAACAACCCACCCATGCTACAGCATAATTAGAAGCTGCACAGTTGTGCACACATGCCGATTTCCACCTGCCTAGCTCTTTTTCTGTGTGTGTGTGTGCACTTTAAGTACAGTACTGTATATACTGTAATCACAGCCCTACCCTTTGCTCATGACAGGACTGCACTGTGCTGTGGCTAACCATATACTGTAGGCTTCTGCTTTTGAATCCTCTTTAATATGGCCTCGTTTAAACACTGTGCAACCCATGTTAATGAAAAGTGTGACCTTTTTTAAGAGCAGCCAGTCTTCAGGGTAAAAAAAGAACATTCTAGTTTTTTTTTTGTGGAAATCTGGCTCCCCCTAACTAAAAACTACAATTTAGCTGAGTATAAGGTCCCATCAAGGAGTTTTAAAGGCTGCACGTGTATAAACTGTCTCTGTAGTCCTCCTAAGCCGTTATAATATAAATCTTGTTTCACTGCAGACAGCACAGTTTAAACTACATGTAACATTTCAACAGGATTGTTTTATGTGCATACTTGAAGAATGTCACTGAACCAGATGTGATTTTCTCCAAATCTGGATTTAGCTGTGCACAAAAGTACATGTTTAGAACAAATATGTGGATTGCGATGATTTATTGCAAGCAGTGAAGACATTGCAGTGATACAGCAGCCACCATTTACTTACTTTGAGGGGAAAAAAGGAACCTAAAGTACTTTGCTGTAGTTGTTACTAAAACAATATAGAATCAAATCTGAAGGGAGTTGCACGCACCCTGGATGTTAGATTGAGTGGTATTAAAATCAAAGTGCATTAGAGAAGGTGGATTTGAAGCACAGACTGAAGCTAGACAGGAGAATGTTCTTTGTCAGATGAGTCATCTTTGAAGGTAACATACAGTATAACCTGAAACAAAATTTGGTTGGGGCAATGTAGTAGTAACATCCTCTATTGGTCTCTTATATCTGCTTAATGTTTCAAATGACTTAATAGTAATGTAAAAATGTAAGATTGGTGTTCCAAAATAACACTTTGAATATGTTACATTTAATAACAAAATATAATACCATTACTCTGACTTTGACATAACAATGTAAAGTACATTGTATGTACATTTTTCACTGCAATGTTACAATATGCTGGGGCAGCTAAAGTACATTTAGCAACTCCTTTATATTCTAAACCAATTAATTGACCTGAAAATAAGAATTCATTGCCTGAATCATTCTTCCCAAAAAAAGTAGTACCTTGAAAGTAAGTTGAAAGTTTCCACCAAACCCCCCACCCCCCAAACTTGGAAGCCTACTTGTGTTACACCATGTTCTACATTTACCCTTCATCATTAAGAAAGCACACGTTGAAACACCCAGTGATTAGAGGTTACTTCATAAATGTATAGAAATCTGTAGCTACTACAGTTTCTGAGAGGCATGGCCCAGCTGATGTTCCGATTCCATATGGCTGATCTGTAATTACTGTAAATTAGAGAGTTTCTGCAGCAACATCCTAGTTACAGAAAGCACCACCCTGCATTGGTCAGCATGTTCCAGTCTGGGCTGGGAGGCAGTGCAGACCAGTGGTTTGAACGTATGCATAATTTGGGATAAGAGACTGTGACAGTGTTGGAAACGTACTGTACACGTTGACCACGTAGTTCAGTAGCAGTCAGTGGCAGAGGCAGCTATAGAGCTGAAGCATTGAGAGCATATCAACACTTTTATAGTTGATCTGTGCAACATGTCTGAGACTGTTGACATGCGTTTCCCTTGTATCTGTGGTAAGGCCTTCAGATTGTTTAACTGATTATTTGCAAAGCATCAAGTCAAACTAAGGTTACACAGTAGTTACCAGTTTTGGTTTTCTTTAACTCACCCTTATCACCTTTTCTAGAAAAGATTCCTTCATGTAATTATGTGGCTTTTGAACCAAGGTTTTACTGCTTGTCAGAAATGTGATGCGATGTTTAAAGGACTGTTGTACAATACAGTGACATCACCTCCCCCTTTCCTGATGCTGTGCTCTTATTAGATTAGCTAGCTGGCAGCAGCTATACCACCCCTGTGCTGATGTCATCTCTAGGACTGCTATATTTCTCTCCCAGTATCCCTCCTCCTCTTGCTTTTATGGATGACTGAGCAAGTGAGGGATTGTCCGGGGAGGTGAGTGGACTGGTTGGCTCCCGTTTGGATGGGGATCAGTGGAGTGAGGGTGAGAGAGGCAGTGCTTTCAGGGCAGGACTCTGCTCCCAGGAGGAAGGCAGTTTAGCTCTATCGGGCGGCCGACCTTTCTGCTGATGCATCAGAACCATAAAGGGAGTGGGCCATGAAGGTAAAGTGCACTTCCTTTTCTCCCTTCCCCCAGAGTGTTGGACTGATGGACGGGCCAAAGACGTTAGCCAAACATGTGGCTGAAATGGATATTACAGTTTTTGTTTTGCTTAATGGTTCTCTGTATCGCCTGCAGTTCTGCTGCGGTGGCGGCTGTAATGTGGCATAGGGAATTACATTGTACATAGTTATTTTTAGCTTTCTGAACAGCTGAAGCAGCAAGCAGTCATGGGTCCTCTCCTAAAGCATTCCTTTGCAGTCCATTTTTTGTAGCTGCTGAAGAGCCAGCCTCTGCAGGGCTAGCATTAGCTGATACACATACTTGGAATTTCATTGGACATCAGTGCTGATTGTCTCAGTTATTATGAACTTTACAGAAAAACACAGATTAATAAAGTGCAGTAATTTTGGAGCCTTTGAGTCAGCATGGCTAGTTTTGTCTTGAAATTAAAGCATTCACAGGATCTTTGATATCTGTCTGGGTTTCACACTGTGATATCACAGATTTCTCATCTTGTTCAGTAAACCTTGAAAATGGACAATAAACAATAAACATCTTAGTCATAGAGGATGCCCTCCATTTGGCATGTTGTTTGTGTTTGGAGTGATAGTATAATTATCAGTATTTTGCATTTTTGCATTAGCCACTAGATTCAAAGCTTGACTGTCTAGTTTGCTGTAGTGAATGCATCATATCTGTCCCTGTCTGTATGTGTATGTTAAAATGTTGCCACGACTGTGTTTTGTCGTTCTAGATTGACAAGCAAAAATACAGTAAGGACTCCGTGTTCTTCCGTGACGGAGTGCGCAGGATCGATTTTGTCCTCTCCTATATTGAAGATAAGGATGATCAAAGAAAACAGGTAAAAAATAACTTTTCAGTTCTGTGTATACATTTTTTTCAGTTCTCACTAACTGAACTAACTTTTTTTTTTTGTAATGTTTTGTGTTTACAATGCTGTTACAGTTGTATGTACAACTGAACAGAGTGGCACTAAATATTTTTTAGTGCAGCTTAAATGTGGATTTTAACAGTCTGAGGTGGTTCATGCAGGATATCCTATGAAGTCAGTGTGTGTCAGACTCAGCAGCATACCCTAAATACCACAACACAGATAAAGCTAGATAGACTTTTGCTGTCAGCTTGTGTTAGTAATCCTCTCAAGGTATTTTCTAAGAAGGTGACTTCTACATGTAAATCCATTCGCATGTCTGTTTTTAAAAAAACAAGTTGCTTTTAAAGTATGTCCATATGGTTCAAGGCCTGTTTTATTTATTTATTTTGTGCCTTTATCTCCAGGAATATCATAGTTAACTAAAACCAAAAAAAACAACTAAAACTAGGTATGAAAAAACATCTTATTTAACTGAAATCAAAATAAAAAATAGGTTTGAAACTGAAAATTCACACTAACCAAAATAATATTGTTTACTTACATAACCAACCTAAATAAAAAAATATGCAGGAAATGCCTTTAAATTTAGTCTTTAGTCTGTTCGGTCAAATTTGTCAGCATAACTAGTATGAGGTGCATATGTTTATTGAGGCTGGGATGTCCTGACTGAGAGTCAGTGGCCTTCACATGTATATTTATTAATACCTATTTTTACATATTGCATCTGACAAGTAGCACCCCATTTATAACATAAAACTGAAGCTAACACTGAAACTAATAAAAACTAAACTGAAATAAAACATTTTTAATCTATAAAAACAAAATTGAAAAGAGCAGACCCTCTATGGAAGATAACTGAAACTAAACTGAATTGAAAACATTTATAATGAAATACAAATTAAAAAATTAAAAAAAAATGCAAGGCTATAATAAAGCTGTCACCTGTTGAGTGCTGAAGGGCTTTTATTGTTTCGTACTGAGCTGCTAGCTTTCACATGTGAGTGTTACCACTCCACAGCTGACTCCCATTTTGCCCACCGCCTCAGTTGGTGAGTCAACAGTTAAACCTCTTGCCTGGGCAGGAAACCACTCATTTTTTCCAGTGTATGAGGAAGGGCAAACAGGAGGCCAGTTCCTCTGGGTATCTGTTGTAAATGTGACACTAAATTCCAGTTCTAACAAGGTGGATTTATTTATTTATTTTTTGTCACTTTTTACTGCAGTGAATCAGACAATTATTTTCTACAAGAGGATTTCTGATAAATTAAACCTAAGTGCCATATACTGTAGAAGCTCTTGTCATGTTACCGTGCTACCACAACTTATTTTCAGTACCTATTTTCTCTAACTGATACTTCCTTGTCCACAATGGTTCATATAACACTTTTTTTTAGCTGTTTTGTAGCACTTTATTAATTTAGTCGAACATCAAATTTTTCAAAATTTTTCAAATTTTAGAATTATTTTCTTTGTACATTTTACTTTTGGCTTGACATACTTAAATTACCTGTCTTTTGGCATTTCACTTGTTATGTAGGTCAGGTAATATTGGCATATCACTTTAAATGTACATATTTGTACATATTTTATCATTACTTCTAATAGAATACAAATATTCCCCTCACTGATTTTGCGTGATATTTTGTTTGTGTGTATTGTCATTTTCTTCTTCTGCTGCTTTAGGAGAGGAGGAGGGTATATGAATCCAACTTACAGAAAGTTGGCTTGGAGCTGGAGACAGAAGATAAATCTGTAAGTGCCTGTTACTACTTTAGCTACTTTCAGCTGCTGTCTTATTCACAAGAGGTCACCACAGCAGGTAGCTCCGCATGTTTGATTTGGCAGAGTTTTTACACCTGACGCAACCCCAAAGGGATTTGTGTCTCCTCCTGGGATTGTACCAGGGATCTTTCACTTGTTAGGCAAAGTGTTGAAAAAAACAATCCGATGGTTTGTTATGAGGTGTGATCAAAAAGTTCTGTGTATCTGTGTAGGTCCATAAAAATCAGTAACTTTACCTGATCTAACTTTGTCCATCTCCTGTTCAAGATCATCTTCTCGACCCTGTCCAAACCCCATCCAGCATGGCTGTTATCTTCAGATTGCTCACTGGAAGTCCCATTCTGACCAACTGCACTGTGTAGTACGCTATGATAAACTTGCACAGAGGGCAGGCATAAACTTCTGTATCAAACTGAAACAAATTTATTGTAGAGGGTCATTAATCGTGATGAGAGCTGGGTCTCTGGCTACAACCAAGCTGTTTTTAATCGAGATGTCTACAGTTTCCAAGCCCAAAGGCAGCACGTTAAGTGAGTAGTAAGACCAGTTGCATGCTCATAATTTCTTTTCAACATTCAGGAGGTTGTGCACCTTGAATTCGTTCCCAGAGTGGGACTATCAGTGTTGAGTTCTAATGCAACATTATGCAGGAATAGCATTCAGTGGAAACCACCTGAAGTGTGCTTTGTACCAGTTTGCCATCCCATGCTGGGGTTTTTTGGCCAAACCAACACAACCATGTTTACTACTCCCCACATTTGGTTCACTGCAATTTCGCCCACTTCTTGAAAATGAGAATCAAGTTCAAGGATCATTGTTTTGACACACTAGAAGAGATCCAGAACACATTGTAGAGGCTCAAGTTGAAGGGGACTTCTACAGAGTGATTGAAAAACACACAACTGCATTGAAAGCCGTCTAGACATGCCCGAAAAGATGATCTTGAACAGGAGATCAGCCAAATTGAAATCAGGGATGGTTTTTTTTTTTTGGGCTGATTTCCAGAACATTTTGATCACTTCTCATAATATCACGTGTCTTATCACCTTAATGCTATTTAGTGAACAAACTAAGGGCTTTACATAAAACCTGTGACTTTTCCTTTTATTACTGAATTCGTTTTTATTAATTCATAAATGCCCTTCACTCATTATACTGTAATATACATTTCCATGCACCACAAACACAGTGCTTATATTGCTTACTGTCATTATTATCAGGAGTCAGAGGATGGAAAGACTTATTTTGTGAAGATCCATGCTCCATGGGAAGTACTGGCCACCTACGCAGACGTGCTGAAGATCAAGGTTCCTTTCAAGGTCAATGACATCCCAGAAAACAGCGAGATCCCCATGAACTGGCTGTCGACACCTTTCCGTCTGCCGGAGCACATCATGCACCCTGAGCCAGACTATTTCACAGCTCCTTTCAACAAGAGCAAGTCTGACTTCTTCCTTATTGACGACAAAGAGACGTTCTTCCCCCCTTCTACTCGCAACAGGATTGTAAGCACGCTTATCTTGTTTATGATCTTGAAGTTCTTAAATATCTTTGGCATTCAGAACTGAATTAGCTACAAAATACAACAATAACATTTTTCAAGGGAGCTATTTAAGTAAATAACCTTCCAGTATAGATGGCTATGTTGTTTAAGACCACTTTGTTAAACTGTATTTTTAAGCCTCTAAACAGTAAAATGTTCTTTTGTTTCTATCTCCATGGACAGGTCTACTATATCCTGGCCCGCTGTCCGTACTTTAAGGATGAATGTGGAGATAAAGACAAGAAGGGAATCAAGAGGTTGCTCAACAATGGCTCCTACACTGCTGCCTTTCCTCTGCATGATGTGAGTCTCTTTCAGTCAAATTTAGACATTTTTTTTGTCATTCTTTAGTGGAATGTACGCTCATTGTTCTCAGATAGTAACATCTATTCATACAATGAATGATGTAGTGATCTGTGTCTTCTGTGTGTCTGCAGTCTAGGTACTGGACAAAGTCAAAGGATCCTAACTGCGAAAGTGAGAGATTCAGTCTCTACAAATACTGGGCCAGATTCCTTTGTTTCTTTAAGGAGCAGCCCCTCAACCTTGTAAGGTAAGACTTCAAGACCAAGTACTCATCTTTTTTTTTTTCTTAAAATATCTATAATATGTAAAAAACAAAACAAAAAAACAAATAAATCAATAAGAAAGCAAAAGGAAAATACACAAACAAAAAGGAAACAAACAGAAGAATATGCCTTTTATTGATGATGTGTTAATCCATATCCAAACAACTCCTATTTCTTTTTGAAAAAAAGTGCAGGTGTTGTTGTGATTCAAAATGTATAAAAACTGCACAGAAACACTAAGCACTGCATGGGTTACAATAATCAATTACTGAGACTGGCTTTCTGTTTGATCTACATTGTTTACAAAGTTCTAAAATGGTCCCCAAACCCTTCTTAAATATTTTTTATCTTTCTGTATCTATGCTATTTATTTCTAGCTGAAGATTGACATCATTTGTCTTATCTAATGTGTAACATTTAGTCTGAGGTTTTTTCCAAAACAGTGTTATTCTTTTGGATACACACTAAGTAGAAAATACTCATTATCCAATCTGACACCAGAATTAATGCAATAATTACTGTTTTTTTTAATCCTTCAACAGGAAGTATTATGGGGAAAAGATAGGTATTTATTTTGCGTGGCTGGGTTTCTACACTGAGATGCTGTTTTTTGCTGCTGTAGTCGGGACAATTTGTTTTGCTTACGGAGTCCTCACCTACGACGACAATGAATGGAGGTAAGTTTTACCATGAGACAGATGCAATTGTATCATTAGGTTTTAATTCGTGTTAATAATACAATCAGCTTTTTATTTAAAATATCCTTTATTTCCTCTACAGTAAAGAAATATGTAGTGAGGAAATTGGAGGTAAAATTGTCATGTGCCCACTTTGTGACAAAAAGTGTACTTACTGGAAACTCAACATAACATGCAACTCCTCATGGGTGAGTAATTGTTGTGGTCATCATGACTCATCTTCTACCCACAATATGTGACATTTAAAGAATGATTGCAGCTAAATGTCAACTAATCTGTTCTCGATTGTCTCACGTTTTCTTAAACATGTCCCTCTTTCAGCAATCACACCTATTTGACAATGTGGCCACAGTGTTTTTTGCCATATTCATGGGGATTTGGGGTGAGTAAAAATGTCAGTTCTCTGCATTTTGCATTTTTAAATATAGTGCTCCACCTAGTGGGATTATCAGTCATTCAGAGTAACTGTTAAGTCGTTTACACGCATGCACTGCAGCCCTAAACCTTTCTCAACGTTAGCTAGTGTAGTGAGAACGCAAATATCCAACATTAAAAAGACTGGGTGATGTCCAGCTCTGCTCACGTGAGAATAAAACAGGTAATTGTGCAGAGATTTCACAGTCAGTGAGCAGGTGTCATATCCTGCCTTCTATATGCTCCACCCAGGCAGCAGGCAGCTAAAACCTGTGTATTTTCATTAAGTGACAACCCGTCTCATGTTATGTGCCATTTATGAGAAAGGGCAACTTAGGTGAATGTCTGGGCTTGATTGTTTTGACTTTGCTTTGGTTTCATGTGTGAAAACAACTGCTACTTTTTCTGAATTTAAAAGACTTGTAAAATTAAAAGAGTAGTTGCAATTTTTAGGTTCAATTCAATTCAATTCAATTTTATTTATATAGCGCCAAATCACAACAAAAGTCGCCTCAAGGCGCTTTATATTGTAGGGTAAAGACCCAACAATAATACAGAGAAACCCCAACAATCAAACGACCCCCTATGAGCAAGCACTTGGCAACAGTGGGAAGGAAAAACTCCCTTTTAACAGGAAGAAACCTCCGGCGGAACCAGGCTCAGGGAGGGGCAGCCATCCGCCGCGACCGGTTGGGGGTGAAGGGAGAA
>VUQS01071765.1:0-20937 GCA_015108495.1 Heterochromis multidens
CAGCGGTCTGTCTGTAGCCCAGAAACTCACTGACTTTTTATACACACACACACTAATTACAAGAAAACAGATCACAGGTGAGGATGGTTAACTTTAGTTGTCATTTAAACCTGTGTGTCAACTTGTGTGTGTGTTATCATGCCAAAACTTCCAGGGTATGTAAACTTTTGATCAGGGTCATTTGGATAGTTTCTGTTGTCATTATGATTTAAAAAGGACAAACACAATTGTTTGATAATAAATGGATTCCCCCAACCACTAACCATGAGTGAAAGAAAAGTTTTTGTATTATCATTCATATTCTCTGAAAAATGGCCCAAAAATCACAAATTCTGCCAGAGTATGTAAACTTATGAGTACAACTGTATCCAACTAGTGTTAGGGGAAGAACATGCAAAAATGCTACCAGTTAGCAAAGAGGATCAAACCCTGAACTTGTTGGCTGTGAAGTGATAGTGTTAACCACTACACAATGGTGCCGCCCACTCACTTTGTACCCCAATTCCGAATAAGTGGCAGTCTATGATGAGGTAGACATTTGTAGTCCCATTTCACATGTTAGCTTTTCAGATACAGATAAAAAAAAATTAAACTGGACTGTTTATTGAACCTTCTGACAAATTTAAAAACGAAAGAAATTAAATATCAATTCACACATTAGTTCTAACTTGTATCATATTTGCTACATCCGGCATTTTTGTGCAATTTATTGCTTAAAAATATATAGTGCAATTTATTTAGGTTTTTCAAAAAAAAATACACTGAGGATGCAGAGGTCTCAAAAACTCACAAAAACTCATGCATCAAATATGAAGCACTTTGCGTTACAGGGTTAAAGCCTGTTTCTGCTTCTTAAAGCAGATTTTAGTCCTTAACAGTCAAAGAGGGGCACACACCTAATAACTGAAGCAGTCTGCTACACAACACACTTAACAAGTGTAATAACTTAACAAGTAATGACTGGAAATTCTACCCATGGACAACACAGCAAATAATAAATCCCACCATCTGGGTTTTTCACAACACGTCCTGCAAATGTTTCACAATAAAAGCCATGTTGAGAAATGAAGAGTGTCTGTTAAAGTGAAACAAATACAGAAATTGCTTTAATTTGTACAATGAAATTCAGTAACACTGACTTTGATGCATTGTATCAAATTAAGCCCTGCTACCTTCTACAAACCTTATTTTCTGAGGTACAAACCACACAAACTAGATGCAGTGCCACTGGATATCAGTGACAATGTCAATCCCAGTCATCAGTTGCAAATATTGAACTTGTTTAAAATCACGACTGGCAGTGATTGGTTCTTAATAATTAATAGTAGAATCTTTGCATAAAAAGTCAAGTAGTATGTGCTGTGCTGTGCTGAATGTAAACACTGAATGAGCCTAACAGACCTGGACTGATTGATCAGTCCAACTGCATTTGTATTTGCCTTAATAGTCTGTGCTTTACTTTGACATTTGTGCTGATCATTGATTACTTGTCATTAATAAAATTTGAAAGAAATGGTAGGAGATACTTTTTTATATAGGAAATGTATGACATCTGACTTGATTTAACTGATTAAAACAGCTTTCTTTAACATCTGCTGAGGTCAGCAGCATCCACAGTAATGCATTTTAGCATTTACATTTTAAAGTGACAGTCACACAACGTCCATTTAACATAAAAACAAATCAAGCTGTCTCATAAATATGATACTGAGTGCTATGCGGGAAAAAAGCTCCATCTTGATTAACCGTAACCCCGACATTTTACTACCTTTCACAGAGGAAGTTATTGAGTTGGGGGCTTTATGTAGACACACATGTATGCTGGTTGGCACCTCATGAGAGACAATAAGAGGAAACATTAATCAAAGTGCTGAAATGCTTGACAGCAGAACTTCAGTGTGTTGCCTTTTTATGGTGTGTGCTTTTCATTTAGAGTCAACACATTTGAACTCCTGAACCTGCTCTCTAAGTATAGGACTGTAAAACGTCAAGCAGAGGGAGTATTAGAAGGTAATTCCTACTGGGTGAGAGGGAGAAAGTGTGTGTGTGTGTTTTGTGTGGCTGATAATATGACTGCAATATGTTTCACTGAAGGATAGCAAGAGAGAGAGGTAAATAAAGTGTGCATGTGTGTGTGAGAAAGAGAGTGATTTATCCATATCTGCTGTGTTCCTAATACAGGCAGTGCTCAGTGATGGTCTATTGTTGGCAGAAATGACAACCACCTCTATCTTGTCCTGCAGACAGTCACTTCTCTCTTTCTTTTCTTCCTCTGTCTCTTTTTAGTACTTGCTCTATCAGTGTTGGTGTCTTCAACTGGCACTTCCCTTCTTTTCTTCACTGCCTTGTTCTGTCACTTTATCTTGTACCTTTTGTCCCCCTCTTTTCCATTAATTCTGTTGTATTTAGCAGCCAAAACTTCATTGTCCTTCTTGGATTTCTGCCCTATTATCATTTCCTTGCTTAGTACTACATGCTTTGCGGAGTTAAATTAGCCTTCACATTGTCGGTTACTTGTGTTTGAGAAGAAAACAAGTCAGAGTTTTTAGAACATATAAACAAATTAGTTTTTACAAAGAATGGTTCTCAATTCAGTTCTTTATCAGTCACACCAAGAAAGCTGCTGTGGACTTCACTAGCATCATGCGTCCCTTAAGCAGAGCTTTGAGTTCTACTGTGCTGAACTCTTACATGTAAAATCACTGTATTAACAGGTTTAAAGAAAGAGAATCAATAAATGAACAATTTTCTTCTCCAAAAGAAATGTGGCATGGAATACATTCTGTCATGTGGTAGGCTAGTTAGTGAAAACACACTTTCCTTGTTTATTTCATACAACTGACTAAAACAAATGCATCTAAATCTAACAATTCATTCCTCAAATAAAACCTACCTTTATGAAAGTTTTGTTTTATTTATTTTTTTTAAACATGGAGGTTTAAATTTCACAGTGGAGGCTTGTTAGTGGCAGGGTGGAAATTAACTGTAATATACTAACATATTTGTCTACTACTTTTATCATTTTGTTATGTAAGTAAAAATTGTCTTTTTTTTCCCCACTTGGCTAAGTTGCCTGAGTCAGTGGGGGACATGTCTATCCCCTTAAATGTCCCTGGGCATGTCCCAGCCAGGTTTCTCAAATATCGAGAAAGAAAAAAGGTAAAAAAACAGACAATTGCTTCAGTTCTTTATTAAAATCATTTTATTTTTGTCCTGCTTGCAGTACAGCACAGTATTGTCATTGTCCCCATTGGTGGCAGATGTGACTGAAGCAGAGTGGTGGCAGCATCTAACCACATCTGTGTATGTTTTTGTGTATGTCTCTGTGTGTGTATGCATGTCTTTGTCTCTGTGTGAGGTGCTGACAATAAAGTGCAGCACAACCAGCCATCAACCCATACAGTCACTCAATACAGCAGTATTATTACAAGGCCTTGAGACATTATTCAGAGGCATACAGACAAAAATTGTGGATATGCTTCCACTGCAGGCTAAAACTGGGCTTGCCAGGGCTCAGGAACAATAAATGCAATAAATGTTAGAATCTTTAAATACTTTTAAACAGACTTTGGAATATGGATATATCTGTGCCCATAGAGAAACACTACACATTTAATGTATCTTAAGCATGTAAAAGTATAAGAAGCTAGTGTTGTTTCCATGTTCTACTAGTTTGGCATTTTTGTAGTCTTTACTTTCCTGAATGGCAAAAAGTGGCCATACTGTTTATGTTGGTTGAAAATATGACGATCAGAAGAAAGCCCTGGTTCGACCATTTTTGGCCTTAGTGGAAACCACACTAGCAAGCAGATTTGGCTCTGCCCCTGACATGTGTCGTATTAGCGTTCCAGTTTTGTAAAATTAAGAAACTGTGTGTTTGTAGTGTATAACTACTGTTTCCTTTTTTTGGGTTTTTTTTTTTGTTTTGTTTTACAGCACAGCAGCTTGGCAGATACAACACACTATGTACGGATATCAAAGTCCTTATACAGTATATACCATATAGGTTGGTTGGCAGGGGTAGCTGTGCATGTTTGTATAGCAATACAGCTACTAAGAGATGCAAAAGAGAAAAGGAAAAGGAAAAAAATAAAGCCTGTGCTGCTCGCTACATTGTTTTTCAAAGAGGTCACCTCACTGTACACTAAGGTATAAACTCATGGGTCTGGTGAACCCAAAACAGGGTCAAGAATGTGACCCCCCCCCCCCACACACACACACACACACACACAAGTATGAGTTGTGGTAAAAGCTGCTGTATCCATAAAAGGTTTAATTAGTCATTAATCTGTAGCCCAAACCAAAAATAAAGGCCCCTCTGGGTAATTAAACACATGCCACCACTGCTACAGTGACACGGTCGTAAGACACTCACGCAAACCCTCCATGTTGTCACTTTGATGAACTCTTAAATGTTAGCTACAGTAGATAGCTAATGGAGGTGGATGGTTGGTCTTAAGTGAGCAAAAACACAGTTACATACTGGTCTCTGTTTTCACTGGGAGCTAGGGAGCGGTGCAGGAGTTTCGAGACAAGGAGAGACGGACAAACAGACAAAAAAGACACACTCATTGAGATAATACCGTAAATTTAGTAGACAAACTTATATAACATAGATTTTAATCTTGAAATATAGTGTCATATATATTTAGATATGCTTTTTTGATGAAATAAATATATCCACAGATACTCTTCTTTTTTAAAAAACAGACCAGCTTTACAGTTGCAGACACGCACCAATGCAATGGATAGACATGAGGACAAAGAGGCAAGGGGAAAGAAGGAAAGGTCAGTGGCTCATTTTTCTGACAAAACACCCAAGCTTTGTATTCACACCGCTAGCAGCTGCTGTGTTGCGGAGCTAGTAGTGTAGTGTAGTAGTGTAGCAACAAGGCTTTTTCACTCAGTAAGTCAAATTAACCCGTTCTCATTCCCAGGCCGTCAAATACAGTCATTTTGTTGTACTCACTAGTGTCTTCGAAATATACACAGCACCAATACTACCAGTGCCATTTACACAATGGCACTGGTAGTATTGGACACCGAGTGCAAACATTTCTCTTTGAAAAAGCGACATATTCTAAAAAAGCAGGCAGGAGGGGTAGCTGTCATACTAGTTCAACTAGATGTCTGAGGTTCATATACAGTGTTGGAGTTTTGTCCATTAATTTTGGTTTTGTTTTAACTGACTGTTTGCTTTTACTGTCATTCATCATTTAGGCACAACAACCTTTCGGGTAAGTTTCAGAACAGATCGTGGTTTGGGTTAAAATAAGCACGACCGCAATGTAAACCCTGCAGGTTGAACAATTATGTTAAAGGATAGCGAGGGCATCCAAATACGATGCCAGGGGTTCTGATCAAACTTCTATATGTGACGAGTTGGGAGTGAAAGCGTACTCACCAAATGAGATTACATTTTTGATTGTATTTTCTTGGTAACGAACATGAGTTGCTTGCGATGTGAATGCACAGAAACATATCACACTTCAGGTTTTTCCAGGTTTCAGTTCAATTAGGTTTTTGCTGCTGATTGTAATAAGCACTGAACTCTATAACTTGATTTAATTCTTGCTTTTGAAGAATGGAAATCTATAATCTGGTGTAAGGAATTTCCCTGCGGTCTGTGAAGATTATGGAGCATGTATTAACACAAAGTATTTATATTTTTTATTATAATGAACTGGAAATGACAAACAATATCCCCAAGATGCTAAACAACAATTTTATCTAACGCTACCAACCGCCACAAATATATATATATATATATATATATATATATATATATATATATATATCTAGATTTTTAATTAAAAGAAAGTCAGACAAACTCTACACAACAAGTTTATGTTAAAAACATAAGTCCTCTTTTTTGTTTTCTTCAGCTGAAGTAAATTATGGCTCAGATGCAGTTAGAGGCAAACAGCATGAGCTGACCAGACGTATGGGAAAGTTGGCTCAGTCACTTTGACCAAATGAAAAACACAAACAGCATTGTGCCGGCGGGTCTTGCCTAGTTAATTGTACTCCGCTGATGTCCAGTGTCCTGATGCTAAATTCTAATGTTGATGGTTATAACAGACTACTCTAGCTAAGTGCTTGACATCGGAGTGTAACTGCTGGTGTCAGCTTGGTAATGGATTAAAAAGCTATAGCTCTTGCTTACACATTTACAAGGTGAGAAATACTTTAAAAAAAAACAATATCACACGAGGTGCTACTGTGTCTTTTATACACGCAAACCCAACACTTCCTCAAAACCTGCTATCATCCAACACAGCCATAGTCTCTTTGACATCAAAACGGCACTCGTACAAGATCTAATTTTGCTCCAATAGAATCCTTGCCTGATCGTACTGTTCAGACATGCTGACTAAAATCCATACCTTCATACTTTACACAAAACATATGGCAGGAGCAATTAGCATAAGGCTATGAGTATTTATTTCCCTGCATCTTTCCTAACAATCTGTGTAGCCCCACCTAAAGTATTAGACTCATCCATCATGACACGCAAACCTGGGTTGTTAAGTTTTAGACAAGCAAAAAAAAATCTAATAATTTCTAACCCATACCTATTGCAGCTTTACTTCTTCAGTAACTTACCTTGCCAGGTTAGTATAGCGTTGCTTATATCATACTATGTCAGCAATAACTGAACTGAGCTCTGTCACTATTTTTTAATTACGTCCATTAACTGTCAGAGATGCTACAATTTCCATCTTAAAGTGTCTTAATTGTTGTTGCAGCACACTTGTTTAGAGGCTGACTTTACATTCAGTCAAATACAGGGAG
Source organism: Heterochromis multidens (assembly GCA_015108495.1). Lineage (NCBI taxonomy): Eukaryota > Metazoa > Chordata > Actinopteri > Cichliformes > Cichlidae > Heterochromis > Heterochromis multidens. The sequence continues at coordinate 6,796 of VUQS01071765.1, forward strand.
GAAAAAGACACTCCATTGTCGCAGTTAGGTAGTTGAGAGAATGTTTCATGTGCACCCAAGCTTGAGTAGTATGGCACAGTGCTTACATTGTATTAGATTTAATACATGTCTTCATATATAGAACACATCAATAACAACAACAACTACAACACAGAAGTAAAGGTTTCAAAGAATAAAGCTGTGACATGAACAGAGGGTGAAAAATGTATTGCTCAAAACCAGGATTAGATTAACTTACTTTTTAGGCTGCATGTGTCCTTGCATGTAGCTTTATGTGAGTGTTTGTGTGCACTTGTCTGTGTGTGTGTGTGTGTGTGTGTATTAGCATGTGTGCATATGTTGGAGATGATGGAATACTCTGCAAGATAAAAGGAAACACAGCTGCTAACGTTGTACAGATTGATGTCGAGCTCTACTTAAGTTTGGCACTCAGCTTTTCATTAAGCCAGTAGAATATCAGTCACAGTTGACTTACCCTGTTGTCAAAAATACAAACACAGAAAAGCACAGACACACAGAATAATCACATCAAGGAGAAGAGCCAAGAGGGGAGGACAGGAGAGGAGATGACAAGAGAGATGACAAGGTAGACATGTGAATAAGTGGAAAAGGAATATAAAAAATTGAAAGAATAGAACAAAAAAAATGAGGGGGTAGAATACGTTGAGGGAAGGGGGTGGTGGTGGGGTAAACAAAAGAAAAACAGCGGACACCAAAGAACACAAGGTGGTTATCACCCTCCTCTCCTTCTAAGCAAGAAGGTATTGATCATACACAACAAAGGTGCCTCGAATGGGCGTCACAGTTCTGCGGGGGTGTAAACAGTTTGTTAAGGACAAAGAAAAATAGGGAAATAGGGGTAAGCGATTTGTGTAAGAAAAACTAAAGAAAAACAAAAAAACAAGAAACTGTTCTGTTTAAAGGCTTCTGAGAGCAGCAGGTATACAGTACTACAAAGTTCCTGAGCCCTCAGTAAGCATTAAGAATCCTATGAATACAAACTACTGCTCTGCTTCAACATCCAAAGCCCTTTACTTTCTCGAGCAAAGGATTCTCCTTCGTTTGTACCACTTTTGATGTTTGATTTGCTTCCAGTGTCTTAGTTAACTTACTTCAGAATGCAAGTTGTTGCTGTGGTTGTAGTCTTTCACATACTGAGAGGAACAAAAGGAAGTAACAAGAGACTGCTCATGTTTTCCTTTGACCTACCCCATTGGGTTTGTTTGGCTTTCTGGTTTGTTTATTTGTGCAGAACTTTAGGAAAGGGCTCAGTGCGTATGCTGTACTGACTTGGCTTGGCAGCGTGTTTGCTGCCGGGCAGATTCAAATCCAGTTCATCAGCTTGGCATTAGCCTTGCAGGGCTCTTTTATGACTTTTGATACCTTGTTCAGACCTCGCTCTCCACACTGGAGAAATGGGCAGAGCCCCTTCGAGAGCAAAGGCTCTTGGTTTTGAGGGGTAAGTGAGGGGACTGAGGAAATCTCTGGGGTTGGGGTACAGATCGCAATCTCTGGTACTGCAGTTTGGCACTTGCCGAAGCCATGGAAGAGGCCTGGGGTGCCCCTGGTGTTGATGAGACCACAGAAGGCGAGGATACAGAAGAGGAAGGAGTAGGTGGAGGAACATGTATAGAGTGAGATGAGGATGGTGGAGCTGGAAGGGCAGGGAGCGGGGGTGGCAAGTTAGGTATAAGTGTTGGAGGAGGGGATGGTTGTCTTCCTCGATCTCGATCCCTATCTGTTCTCTGTGTGCGCTGCTGGATACTGAGGTTTGACTGACTGCCAGATTTGGATGGATTCTGTGAACGATCGGGTTTGGATGAAGATGAAGAGTCATGTTTCGGCTTCATGGGACCACTAAAACTCTGGCAGTGGTGGTACAGCTCCTCCTGGCTTCGTGAAGTTACGCGAGCCCATTTGGAGGAATGGGAGTGTGGGTGGTGTCTAGGGGAGTGATAGGAGGAACAAGCAGCGTGCCCTCTTCCCTTATCCTTTGACTTGCGTTTACTCCTCTTCTCATCCTGTATGTGGAGCTTGTCCACTGACCAGTATCGTCGAGGAGGAGGTGGCGTAAGGGGAGGCGGGGGCCAGTGTGAACCTGATCCCCACCCTCTCTCTCCTCTCTCTCTTCCCCCGCCACCACCTCCTCCTCCGCCCGATCCCCAGCCACTCTCTGCCGTTCCCCACCTCTCTCCTCGCTCCAGGAACAGGTCGTCTCTGCTGTTGATGCTGCCAGCTTTATCCCGGGAAGGATAGGTACTAAAAAACCAACCTCCCCCTCCAATCCCTCCCACTGCTCTACCTTCATGATCTTCCCAGTACCTCTCAAACTTCCCAAACTCCCCTGACGAACCGTCATCATCAGAATATATCCCAACTACCTTATCACGCTCACGCTCATCATCGGACATTGTCCTTCCTCCTCCACGCCTTTTCACATGCTCTGTTTTCCTCCTGTCCCGCTCTGAATCTTCTTCTTCATCATCCACTTCAGATTCCCACTCATGGAAGGACAGCCCCTCCTTGGAGTGTACCTCCCCTCTTTCATTCCGTCCCAACAATGGCCTCCTCTCTCCTTCTACTCCTAGAGCATCCCTGTCTGAACTTTTACTCTTCCTCCTTTTAGAGGAGACAGGCAACAAGGGCAGGAAGGCAGATGGAATGGTGTCAGAGGATGGGTTGCCCCCTCCCCAGAACTTGACTGATGTAGAAGGCTTGCTGCTAGAGCTATGATAGTGCTTGCTGTTTCTTTGCCGGTGGTGTCTTTCCTTTCCTCTGCTGTCTTCCCCATCATCCCGCACTTTCTCTTCTCTCTCCTTTCTCTCATCTTCACCTGGGATGTTCCATCCGTAACTTCTCACTGAGCTCTCACTTTTTTTCCTAAAGGACTCTCGCCTCAGGGCTGGGTAAGATGGGAAGTCTGGTGTTCCTGATTTGAGTTCCTCTCTTTTTTCAGGATCTCCTCCTTCCTGCTCTGACCTCTTCCGGTCTCTTTTCCTCATCTTATCCTCTTTCTTCCTCTTTTTCTTTGCTTTGCGCCGCTTTCGCTCCCTTTCTCTCTCTCTCTCCTCCCTCTTCTTCTTCTTTCGGCCTTTCTTCCTTCTCTTTTTTTCACGCTCCCTCTCTTTGTGGTGTCTCTTCTCCTCTCTACCCACTCCTTCTCCTCGGCTTGTTGCTCCACCCCTCCCTCGCTCTCTGTCACCCCATGATGCCCACCACTCCTGTAACTGGGCCAGTTGGCTGCCAGTTCTCTCTCTGCCATAATCTCTCTGTGGCCGTGGTTTGCGTGGTGGTATTGGTGGAGGTGGCGGGCTGCACGGCAGTGAGCGTGATGACATTCGTCGTGATCGAATCTTCCTCCTCCCAAGGAGGAGGCTGGACTCCTCTGTAAGGAGATCTGAGTCATAGTCGTCATCTACAACAAAATCCCGATCTCCTGCTCGATACCGGAAACTAAGCGAGGAGTTGTAGGAGCTGTCACTCGAGCAAGAAGAGGGTGAGTTTGACCGAGAAAGGGACACTGAGGATGAAGAAGAGGATGAGGATGATGTGGAGGAAGAGGAAGAAGATGAGGCACTGGAACAAGAGGAGTAGAAACGGCATGGGGAGGAGGGAGTGGTAGGGGTGTGTGTTGGAGAAGAAAGAGGGGCAGGAAGAGGAGGAGGTGGAGGGGGACGACGTCCTCTCCTTCCACCTCCATCACTTACTCCGTATCTTCCACCTCCTCGCCTCCCTAGAGGGAGTATGTTCTCATACAGGGGACCTCCTGAGCCTTTTCTCCTTGCCTGAGCAAGGCTGCCTCGTCGCCAGAAGGGAGGTCTTCGTGGAGAAGATGGGATTGGTGGAGGAGGCTTGGAGATTAGGTGCCCTGGGCCCTGTTGGGAGCCTTTAGGAGGTAGCCTTGGCATGCCTGAGGCCTTGGGACCTCGAGAATTGGCTTTGGGAGTCTGCTGGGGGCCCCCTGCCTGTTGGTCCGAGTTAGATCCTAGCCCCTCTGGATCAATAGGACCATAGTAGCGCTTATATTCATCTAGCCCTGTGTCACCTACTACCCCTGCTCCACCTGCAATTCCTCCTTGCAGGCTCCAGTGCTGTCCAATGTTCTGCTGATACTGCTGCTGGGCCTGTAGTTCAGTGATCCCCCCAGCTATCCCCCCAACACCAACTCCTCCACCACTGCCTGCGACTTTTTCTGGCTTTGGCCTGTTCCAGCGATCAACCACAGCCAGTCTGCGGTCGTGGCGAGGCAAGAAACTGGAGCAAGGCATTGGACCTTCTAGTAAGGGGCTGTTTGAGGGACCAAGAGCCATTGCTGAGTGTCCTGTAGTTGGTGGAGACCCAGGCAACATAGTGGTATAGGTCTGCCCCGGTTGCTGTTGGTGGTGCTTCTGTGGCTGTTGCTGCTGCACCATGGCAATGGCAGTTGTGTTGTTTACTGTGGCTGTAACAAGGTGTTGTTGGGGTGCACTAGGCATGTTGGTCACGGTGTGGTACTGGGGCAAAGAGCTTTTGCTCCCTCCTGGTGTTGTCTCATCCTCAAACTGGCAGCAACTGTACATCCCCTGGGTGGAGAGATAACAGAGAGATTGTAATTAGACCAGCAGGCTGTCAAGTATGATAAGGAAGAACTGTGTGTGTATGTGTCAGAGACAGAGAGACACAGAGCCTGACATCCCCAATTTTGAAAAGGAAACCCACAGAGCAGCTTTGATCTGATATCTTTACAAACCATATGAAAGCTATCCACAGAAGACCGTGTATGGATGAAATACAGTACACAGCGACCATCAATTCAACCTTTACTAGTCTACTAAAAATCAAGGTCCATCCTTCAACCCATTTTCCTGCAAAAGAGAGTGATTAACACAGTTTGCACTACACAATATGGTTTTGTGCATTCAACAAGTGGGAAATAAGTATTTTTAAAATACAGACTTCCATCCATGGTAAATGTGATATTTTATAGACTGTTAAAACAGGACTAGGGTTAATGAGACACTCTATAGTGTTATGAAGAAAGTCTCTTTTAGGCAGCTGCTATAGATACCTCACAGGGGATCAAGTTAAATCTGTGACAGGCTACCCCATCAAGAAAGGCTTTAAAATTGCCTGCGCTAGAACTTTTTACCACATCTTTATTCAGACTAAGAACACAGACCGCATAGCTTAGGAGGTTCAAAATAAATAGATTCCATTTTGTAAATAACAAATTTTCCTTTCCCTCAGTATGGTGGGAATTTCCTGTAGGTGGTTTCCCTCTACCTATGGTTTTCTATGCAGCCATATCTCTTCTGAAGGGAGACACTGGGGCGTACTGACCACTAAATATTAATGAGAGTTCTGGGGAAAAAAAACAAAAAACTTTGGAATGAGTTTACCAGGCTTCTGGGAGTGTCAATTTTCCCACTATCAAACCAAACAAAGCTTTCAGCAAACAAAGTGTCACTCAGTTGGAACAGGACTGTGTTTTCTCCAAAAGCACTGTGAAAATCAATTGAAGAGAGCGCTATGTGTAAGTAGTATACAGCTTCTGGAGAGGAGTCAAAACAAAGGGGAGAGCAGAAGCAACAAAAACTGTTTTGTCATTGTGCAAATAAAACAAATGGTGACTGAAGCTGCATTTAACTGCACTGAATCGCTCTTCTTTCCAGCTGCCAGTTTGCTTACTTAACTGAAACTAAACACAAGCTTCATGTGTCCACACTGTTTATTTTTCCACTGCACAAATTAAGATTAAAATATTTTATTTGATTTTAACTAAAGTAGATTTCAGTGGCAACAAAAAGAGTTCTGAATTACTAAAACTTTGTGTGGATTGCACTTTTCTTTATTGTTCTTCCAGAACTGGCAAAAAACTGTGATTGAAAGATTTTTTTTTTTTAGTTTAAAAATAAAAAAAGCAAAATATGGACATCAAAGCAAATCATTTTCTCATACACATATATATATTATATTATATTATATATGTTATATATTATATTGTTACATATATTATATATTTTGGACTACTTTCCATTAGATAGTTCTGACTAGGAAATATCAGGACAGAAAGTTCCACTTTCAGATGTAATGCTGTTGTTATTTTCCTGCCACTTGAGTTTTTAATGAAATTTTTTAATGAAATGCTCCAAACTGGGAGCACTTTACAATCACCAGTCAAGCTTTTTCCATCTCGGCAGCAACCTTTCAGCAAAGCGTATGAATAACACATGACATGAACGAGTCAGAAGTATGGGTAAATTAATGGTGCATCATGACATCTTTTAAAATTCTAAATCCCAAACAGGAGTAATCAATTCTAACTTTGTCTTAGGTGAACAAGTCTGTCTCTACTGTGTCTGGGTGCTCTTTCTCCCCTACCTTTGTGTTGTTACACCTCACTGCAGACAGATGGTAATCAATTAGCAGTACTAAAGGGCTATGTAAATAAAACAAACAAACAAACAAAAAAAAAAACCCAACTCTATTATTCCTCATATGTGAAAATGATATATGATCCACCAATATCTGTCACATCTTAATGATAAAATGTGTGGGACTCCTTGTAAATCTTTGCTCTCCACAGGGACCCAGATCTGATGGAGGGACTATAATAATGGCCCTTCTGGACACATGAATCAGCAATCCTAGTGGCAGAAGTGCTATCACAGTCCCCAGAGCATGGGACGCAGTACACTGTGAAATTGAAACTTGGGAGACTCTGATTGGGTTAAAGCATGCCACATAGGACAGCTGCAAAGACTTTACAGCAAGCACTGGATACAGCGTGGGAGATGGAAGCTTACTGAATGTTCGGAATGTATGAATAAAGGTTAACATGTGCTCCAAAGGATCTGACACCAAGCCCAACAGGGAATATGTGTATAGAAATCAAAGACTGCAAAGAACACAATAGATTTTCACCAACATGGTAAATACAAATTGTAAGTACATACAGAAAATGGCACTTCAGTCTTGTATCATTACACACAGGACCAACAGATAAGCCACTTTTACACACACATTACCTAACAGAGCTACAAGAAAGAATGCAAATGTCAGGAGTCACTTAAAACAGATACTGAAGTGTCTTTACCCTTCCATCTCCCTAATACAAATGCCATGTAATATATGATTGTGCCTATGTGAGAGTAGAAAATCCAATTGGTGAATTCTCAGCAAGCAGTTGGTTCATTATGTGTCATGCCTCCTAAATGATCTCTCCAGGCCAATATCCTTAAACATAGCTAATGTGTGTATGGTACATGCACATTAAAGGAACAGTTCCACCGAAAATGTTTTTTTTTTCCTCTAGCTTGTAGAGCTATTTAATCAAAAAGCTATTCTCTTTCTACCAGATTACACTCCTTAACTACTGGGGTCCTATTCAGCTTAGCTGAATTGCTAGCTAACTGCACACTTCTTTTGGTTGGTGGATGTAGACAATAAGTGTCTGAGTCATTACTTCTAGAAAGAAACAGTGCTGCTGAGTTTTTCCTTTCATTATTATTTTTTTCTGGTACCACAAGGCCAGTGCTTTTTAGTTCCATTATATTAAACATAAGGAAGACATCTTGCATCAGCAGATATCATCAAAATCAGGCAAATCACTACAACAGTCTAGAGGGATAAATTTCACTATATCCCAGAAAAAAAAATACAGACATTGAATTTCAAGGTTAATTTCCTTTAAGTTAGATGTGCATAATCAGTACAATGCATGACTTTGCTGACCACAACTCTTCTTTGACCTTTCTTTTATTACACTTTCCAAATTATTTTCTAATATGTGCCATCACAGACCTGCAAATCTATATTTGTATTGCTAAATCTTGCAAGAATGTGTACTATATAGTGGAAAAGGAATGCTTTTTGTGAGCTGAAAGTAGAGTCTGAATCTAGTTGCACTTGGGTAGTCTACTCATACAGTATGCTGGGTCCAAAATGTCAGAAATAAACACTGTAATGTTCCTGTCTTTTTATTGTGCAATTATAAGCCTCGTCTGCTCTGTGTAAATTAGCCATTTCTCACAGGAGGAGGTAATAAATCACAATCTTTGTTTCCCTTTGTTCCCCTGAGGTGGTATTACAGTTACAGCCACAGGTACACACCAGGCATCACAGCATCTTCTGACAAATAAGAATATCTCTGCAGTGTTCGATGAAGCCTGCTTCGCACTTCAACAGTCTCACCTCCCCTCCACCTCACCTCTGCCATCCCTCCTTCTATCTGTCCCTATGGTTTCTTTTCCTCCTCCACCTCCTTCCGGCATCCCCCTCCAACTCTTGTTATGCTCCACTACCTTCACCATCCAAACCTCTAGCTGTCTCCTCAGCCAACTCTGTTCTTTTCTTATCTCAAAGTTCCCCTCCCTTACCTTTCCACTTCTCCTCACTTTCTCCCTCCCACTACACCGTCCATCTCTTTTTCTTCCATCTTTCTAGTCATTTCATACTCTTTCCTCTCTCATTACTTTCTTCTTGTTTCATCTGTTTTTCACTGCAACATATGCACTAAATATTTCCATGACCCCAAGGTGAACCTGCAGAAACTGCACTGGCACTAAAAGAAAATAGCTGTGCAAGAGCTAAGTGATCACTCTGCCCTGGACCTTTGGGTTAACCTTGGAACGATGCCAAGGATAAATACTGCTGATGTTCCTGTTTTTGGCTCTATGCTCTTGTCCCTGCTGAGTGCAAGAAACAAGTACTGATATTGACAGTCCATGTCTTGATTGTGTCTGAAAACAGTCTATTAACCTTTCTCCCTCTATATCTCTATTTTCCTGGATGAAGTGGATTTCATGGCTGTAATCACTGATGGATGCTCATTTTGTTTTTTTGTTCCAAAAAGGGAACAGAAGAGTCTAAATATTTCTTCACCTTTTAGTCTATCACAACATAAGCTCCTGCATAAATCATTTACCAGTTCTCCTTGAGCACGCTTTTATGAATTTTCAACAAATTCCACTGATTAGTTCTCCCTTCTCCTGTGAGGGTGCACAAATCAGTGAGATCAGCTGTTTCACTGTGGCTGAAAATAAATGAAAAAGTTCTTGTGTTTTTTTTTCTCACTTTTTAGTGGAACTTTTGAGCAGTTTTTAACATCTGATGGGGATAGACTATACTTATACAACTTATTGTTGCACATCATTAGTTTTAAATTCATGCATATCATTTTAATGTAGCAAAATATTCAGCAAGTCATGTACTGTATGTTTTAATCTGAAATCTTTTCATCTGAGATCCACTTCAAAGCAAAAATAATTATTCAGTCTGAGCACGTGAGCATGAGAAGCTGCATTCAAACAGGAAGTGATTCCCAGCAATGTGGTGACCAGAGACCATAAAAGATTAACAACATTTAGTGACTTCAAGCAACTACGGACAAGAAAACTACTGATACAAAGTGGGTGGGTCCTGAGACAAACTTTTCACAACTTTGAGATGAGTGGTTGAAGCAACCAGCAATGAGAGTGCACATGACAGTGTAGTAAATACATTAGAGGGTTATCAAAGCAACTGGAACCAGGAAAGTTCAATAGTGACTAACTATCAGCTGTAAAGTGCAATGAGTGAATCACTTCCTGTGTGGACACAGCTTTGAACACAAAGTACTGTGCAAATGTCTTTAGCCACCCCTCAAGAAGCCAGACTTGTACTCTTTTTTTTTTTTAAAGAGGCATTGGCTGCTTTTTCATTCATTTTCAGTCCTGTCCTTGTACCTGGCCATTTTCAGAGATATTTTTTTTTCTTTTCTTTTTGTTAAGCCACTTAACACTAACCTATGAATCATTGAAACAAAAAAGGCATATAATCCAAGGGATGAACCAGTATTGTGTCTTCACATAACAGACAACTTAACAAAGTACCATTTTTAAATTGTATTTTTATGCACTTTGTTACTAGCAGCCTGTCACAAAAACACATAATATTGTGAAATCTCTTTAGATGACTCTATGAAAAATGCCAAAGATAACACAGTTTGAAAGGCATAAAATTGTATTTTTGTACCAACTAGGTGATTCCCAAAGAGCTATTAGCTGAAAACTAGCATATTATGACATGTTTTGGAGTGTGTCCTTTAAAAAATTGATGAAACTGGACAAGTAGAGGACAAAAGAAGTGACAGGCCTAAAAAAATAACTAACTACAGCAGATGAACAGCATCTGAAAGTCATGTCCTCAAGAAACAGGAAAAAAATCAGATGCATTTGGACCTTCAGTTGATCCATCTACTGTTCACTGAAGTCTCATCAGAAATGAAAGGGTAGCTGCCTAGTAGCCTTTGTTAAGAAATGGAAACAGGGAGGCTGTGGTATGCCAAATTACACAAGAAATGGACTGTAAAGTGGTAACAGGTCTTATGGAGTGATGAATCCAAATTTGAAATTTTTGGTGAATGTGTATGGGGGAGGTCAAGAGAAAGGTACAACAGTGAGTGTCTACAGCCATCTGTAAAACATGGTGGCAGCTCTGTCATGGTTTTGGGGCTGCATTTTAGCCAGTGATGTTGGGGATCTTGTCAAAATTGATGAAATTATGAATCCAGAAAAATACCACCAGATATTGATCCACAATGCAATACCATCTGGAAACCCTGTGATTGATTAATTTTTCAGCATGCAAATGATCCCAAACAAACTGCCAAAGAAAGCATACTTGGACAGAAAAACACACATGGAACACTATCCGTCATGGACCGGCCTCCCCAGAACCCAGACCTCAAAATGAACATTGAAGCAGTGGGGGATCATCTTGACAAAGAACATAACAAAAGGCAGCCCACATCCAAAGAAGAGCTTTGAATGTCCTTCAAGAAGCCTGGAGAACTATTCCTGAAGACTATTTAAAGGAATTAGAAGAAAGTTTGCCTACAAGAGTTCAGGCTGTGTTGAAGAATTAAGATGGTTATAACAAATATTGACCTTCAGTGCTCATTAGAACTGTACAAAGTGTTTTTGCCTTATATATTGTATTTCCATTTATGTTTGCACATTTCAATAAATCGCTGCACCTATTTCCAATGAGGGGTGACTCAAGACTTCTGCACAGTACTGTGTAATTTTAACACAAGGCAGTGATTGCCTAGTCTCTCAGCCAAAGTTTAGTTACTACTCTGTACTGGGCATTAAAGATGGACATCTCTCAGTTAATAATAAGTATTTATTGAAACTACAGCATAACTAGTATATTAAACTATCTTAAAATTTTAGATAACCTTTTCTCATGTCCTATTAATTCTACATCATTTCTACGATTTTACATTTAAATATCCAGTATAACAACCTTCCTTCTTAAGAAAGAATACAATTCATTGTGATTAATCACAGTACATTGTGCGATTAAGTGTTTTATGTGCCTGATAGCACTAGTTTGATTATTATTGCTTGTTGAATGTGTCTTCCCTCTTACCCTGCTGAGAGCCAGGAGAAAGTCCATCCCACCAGATCGTTTAACACAGTGCCGTAGTTTCCAATACACCAGATGCTCCCAGGCAAACACCAGGAGGCTGAGGCCCATGGCCACCAGCAACATATAAAAGACCCCTGCCATGTTGTCAATGTCCAGCTTACTGCTCATTACCTGACAGACGGGAAAAGGAAAGGGAAAGGTTACGGGAGGTCAAAAAAGAGAAGTGGATAAAAGGAGAAGTAGAGGTCAAAAAAGTAAAAGAATACATAATTGTAGGGAGAGAAATGAGACAGGAAAATTTATTTATTACTAACAAAAACCAAAAAGTTCTGCAAATTTGCCCATAAAAAAGCAAAACACGACATGGGCTATGCACTGTTAATTCATTTCTTAGGGTCAAACTCTCCACATGGAGTCCTGCTTTATCATTCTGAGGCATGAAAGAAAGCCAGGCAGAAAACTGTTGTTGAGCAAAACTGTTGCGCCAGAGTTATGGGTGACGGGCTACACCTGGGGGCAAGCTCAGCATGTGGCAAGGTATATGGATAAATGGAGGGAACTTGTGGCCTTACTAGCACAGGATGAACGTTGAAGCCATTTTGATAGTGCACATTGATGTACATGTGCAAATGATCAGAACAGGATTTCAAAGAAGCAAACTAAAGATTGCAGAAATACAGGAAGGAGAGCAGTTGAGTGCGCAGGGTGAAAATATACAAGTGGCCAAATTCAAATCAGGTAAGGCTTCTGCTTTTTATGGGGGGAGGTATAAAAACTTTGTGGTCACACCTAGTAGGTATGATAGCCTGAGTTCTTGTCAGACAAAATGAGTATCTCACCTGATGCCCTATGAACTAAGTGACCAGGATTGACATGAAGTTTATTTTGAAATCAATGAAGAGGATATATATTTATCAGGTTAATGGAAAAAAGATGTAAAACATCATACCTCAATCTTATCATTGTGGCAGATGCCCGACAACCAGAGACGCTCCAACATATCAATCTCATCTGGAAGAGAAAGGGTGAGGTGAGAAAAGGAAGATTAAAATGAAGAGAAGCTGAGGGAAAGACAAGAAAAACAGAGGTTTAAGGTTCAGTCAGAAGACCCGTACAGCACGGACGAAAACAGGGAAAGGCAAATAAAAGTGGGAAGTGAGGAAGATAGAAGAGAGGAAGAAGAAACATGAGAGAGGGAAAAAGACAATTAGAAAGAGTTAAAAAAAAGAGTATAAAACAGAAAGTAAGAGAAAATATATATATATAAAGAGGATTACCACCCCTTTGTTATGAGAGCAAGGTATTTGATCCCCCAAGGGAAGAAAGAAGTAAGAGAAGCAAAGCTGAAGAGGCAAAGAGAGAGAGGAGATGAGAGGAATGGAGGAGGGCATTGTTGTATAGTTGTATAGAGTAAGAGATGATGAAATATAGTGTGGTAGAGAGAAATGAGAGGAGCAAATGAAGCTTTGTTTGTATATTGTTAAAAAAATGAATGAAAGATAAGACTGATTGGAGTAAGCAAACCAAAGAAAAAATTCACAGTTGAGGTCAAATGTTTACATATGCTTATCATGGGTATGAGTGCCATTGGAATTTTGGGTAATGAGTCGGTCTCGGTAATGATTTCTATGAACTGTTCTTTATCCAGGGTGGAATACACCATACAGTACATCTTCAATGACTTTAGAAAACAACAACTGGGTGAACAAGTGTGAATTTTGGATTTTCTCTAATCCACACAGGGTCAAAAGTATACATACAGGCTCATATATATACATACACCCCCACTAGTATTTGCTTAAATGTATTTGGTAGCTATCAACAAGCTTCTGGCATAATTCTAGATATTTGAATGCTCTTCTTGGCAGAATTGGTAGAGGTCATTTAAATTGATTGGTTTTCTGGCACATACTCAGCTTTGAGCATAGGCCACAAATTTTCAATAGGGTTGAGGTGGGGCCTTTGGTTCGCCTGCTTTATCCATTCTCAAACCAGTTTTGATGTGCGTTTGAGATCACTGTCCTGCTGGAACACTCAACTGTGTCCAAGTTTCAACAGTGTAGCTGTTGATTTGAGGTGAAGTTAAAGAATTTAGAGGTAGTCCTCCTTCTTCATTATTACATCCACTTTGTGCAATATACCATTACCACTGACAGCAAAACAGCCCCAGAGCATGATGGTACTACCACCATGCTTAACAGTCGGTACAGTGTACCTCTTGTCATTGTGGCCAAATAGCTCAATCTTTGTCTTGTCTGATCATGTCATGGTCCCTGGGTCTGTGACCCAGGGTTTTGAGTTAGTTATCTTTGTGTTATGAGAGATTCATGTTTATGTTTGGAGTGCCTTTGTGTTTACGTTTCTGTGATGAGTTTTGCGCTTTGGGTTTATTGTTCCCAGTCTCTTCTCCATGTCTGGTGCTCTGTCTTTCTCTCTCTCTCTCTAGCGCTCTCCTTGTGTGATTGGATTCAGGTGTTTTTCCCAGGTGTGTCCTCCCTGCTTTGTTCCCACCTGTTTCCTATCCTCTTGTTACCCTGTCTTGTATTTAAGGTCTCAGTATGCCTGTGCTCCTCGTCGCGTCCTCCCTCACTGTGTGTGTTCTAGTCTAGCCTAGTCATTGTCTTTATTATTTTCACCGTCAGTCTGGAGTCAGACTGTTCTTGTTAGTGACTGTATTGTTTGTCAGTCTGGAGTCAGACTGTTCCTGCCTTGCTCCGTGTATTGTTTTTGGTTTTGATTTCCTCGCCT